>CM035421.1:69442941-69450441 GCA_020310875.1 Ceratopteris richardii | reverse complement strand
AAAGAACAAAGAGGATCGAACTTAAGTTCGAGCCTCTGAGCTTTTCCAACCATATCAAGTTTAGGATTGTTGGATCACATGATATGAGCTTCAGCTTTTCCAACAATATCAAGTTTAGGATTGTTGTGTCTTATGTGCAAAAGAACAAAGAGGCTCGAACTTAAGATCGAGCCTTTGAGCTTTTCCAACCATATCAAGTTTAGAATTGTTGGATCACCTGATATGAGCAAAAGAACAAAGAGCTTTTCGAACCATATCAAGTTTAGGATTTTTGGTCACATGATATGAGCAAAAGAACAAAGAGGAGTTAGAGCCTCTGAGCTTTTCCAACCATATCAAGTTTAGAATTGTTGGATCACATGATATAAGCAAAAGAACAAAGAGGCTCGAACTTAAGTTCGAGCCTTTGAACTTTTCCAACCATATCAAAGTTCGAGCCTCTCAGCTTTTCCAACCATATCAAGTTTAGGATTGTTGTGTCTTATGTGCAAAAGAACAAAGAGGCTCGAACTTAAGTTCAAGCCTTTGAACTTTTCCAACCATATCAAGTTCAGGATTTGTTGGATCACATGATATGAGTTAAGCTTTTCCAGCGATATCAAGTTTAGGATTGTTGTGTGTTATGTGCAAAAGAACAAAGGGGCTCGAACTTAAGTTCGAGCCTCTGAGCTTTTCCAACCATATCAAGTTTAGGATTGTTGGATCACATGATATGAGCTTCAGCTTTTCAAACAATAGCAAGTTTAGGATTGTTGTGTCTTATGTGCAAAAGAACAAAGAGAGCCTTTGAACTTTTCCAACCATATCAAGTTCAGGATTTGTTGGATCACATGATATGAGCTTTAGCTCTTCCAGCCATATCAAGTTTAGGATTGTTGTGTCTTATGTGCAAAAGAACAAAGAGGCTCGAACTTAAGTTCGAGCCTCTGAGGTTTTCCAACCATATCAAGTTTAGGATTGTTGGATCACATGATATGAGCTTTAGCTCTTCCAGCCATATCAAGTTTAGGATTGTTGTGTCTTATGTGCAAAAGAACAAAGAGGCTCGAACTTAAGTTCGAGCCTCTGAGGTTTTCCAACCATATCAAGTTTAGGATTGTTGGATCACATGATATGAGCCTCAGCTTTTCCAGCCATATCAAGTTTAGGATTGTTGTGTCTTATGTGCAAAAGAACAAAGAGGATCGAACTTAAGTTCGAGCCTCTGAGCTTTTCCAACCATATCAAGTTTAGGATTGTTGGATCACATGATATGAGCTTCAGCTTTTCCAACAATATCAAGTTTAGGATTGTTGTGTCTTATGTGCAAAAGAACAAAGAGGCTCGAACTTAAGATCGAGCCTTTGAGCTTTTCCAACCATATCAAGTTTAGAATTGTTGGATCACCTGATATGAGCAAAAGAACAAAGAGCTTTTCGAACCATATCAAGTTAAGGATTTTTGGTCACATGATATGAGCAAAAGAACAAAGAGGAGTTAGAGCCTCTGAGCTTTTCCAACCATATCAAGTTTAGAATTGTTGGATCACATGATATAAGCAAAAGAACAAAGAGGCTCGAACTTAAGTTCGAGCCTTTGAACTTTTCCAACCATATCAAAGTTCGAGCCTCTCAGCTTTTCCAACCATATCAAGTTTAGGATTGTTGTGTCTTATGTGCAAAAGAACAAAGAGGCTCGAACTTAAGTTCAAGCCTTTGAACTTTTCCAACCATATCAAGTTCAGGATTTGTTGGATCACATGATATGAGCTTAAGCTTTTCCAGCGATATCAAGTTTAGGATTGTTGTGTGTTATGTGCAAAAGAACAAAGGGGCTCGAACTTAAGTTCGAGCCTCTGAGCTTTTCCAACCATATCAAGTTTAGGATTGTTGGATCACATGATATGAGCTTCAGCTTTTCAAACAATAGCAAGTTTAGGATTGTTGTGTCTTATGTGCAAAAGAACAAAGAGAGCCTTTGAACTTTTCCAACCATATCAAGTTCAGGATTTGTTGGATCACATGATATGAGCTTTAGCTCTTCCAGCCATATCAAGTTTAGGATTGTTGTGTCTTATGTGCAAAAGAACAAAGAGGCTCGAACTTAAGTTCGAGCCTCTGAGGTTTTCCAACCATATCAAGTTTAGGATTGTTGGATCACATGATATGAGCTTTAGCTCTTCCAGCCATATCAAGTTTAGGATTGTTGTGTCTTATGTGCAAAAGAACAAAGAGGCTCGAACTTAAGTTCGAGCCTCTGAGGTTTTCCAACCATATCAAGTTTAGGATTGTTGGATCACATGATATGAGCCTCAGCTTTTCCAGCCATATCAAGTTTAGGATTGTTGTGTTTTATGTGCAAAAGAACAAAGAGGATCGAACTTAAGTTCGAGCCTCTAAGCTTTTCCAACCATATCAAGTTTAGAATTGTTGGATCACATGATATGAGCAAAGGAACAAAGAGATTTTCCAACCATATCAAGTTTAGGATTTTTGGTCACATGATATGAGCAAAAGAACAAAGAGGAGTTAGAGCCTCTGAGCTTTTCCAACCATATCAAGTTTAGAATTGTTGGATCACATGATATGAGCAAAAGAACAAAGAGGCTCGAAGTTAAGTTCGAGCCTTTGAACTTTTCCAACCATATCAAATTTCGAGCCTCTCAGCTTTTCCAACCATATCAAGTTTAGGATTGTTGTGTCTTATGTGCAAAAAAGAACAAAGAGGCTCAAACTTAAGTTCGAGCCTCTGAGCTTTTCCAACCATATCAAGTTTAGGATTGTTGGATCACGTGATATGAGCCTCAGCTTTTCGAGCCATATCAAGTTTAGGATTGTTGTGTCTTATGTGCAAAAGAACAAAGAGGATCGAACTTAAGTTCGAGCCTTTGAGCTTTTTCCAACCATATCAAGTTTAGGATTGTTGGATTACATGATATGAGCTTCAACTTTTCCAACAATATCAAGTTTAGGATTGTTGTGTCTTATGTGCAAAAGAACAAAGAGGCTCGAGCTTAAGTTCGAGCCTTTGAACTTTTCCAACCATATCAAGTTTAGGATTTGTTGGATCACATGATATGAGCTTCAGCTTTTCCAGCCATATCAAGTTTAGGATTGTTGTGTCTTATGTGCAAAAGAACAAAGAGGCTCGAACTTAAGTTTGAGCCTCTGAGGTTTTCCAACCATATCAAGTTTAGGATTGTTGGATCACATGATATGAGCCTCAGCTTTTCCAACCATATCAAGTTTAGGATTGTTGTGTCTTATGTGCAAAAGAACAAAGAGGACGAACTTAAGTTCGAGCCTCTGAGCTTTTCCAACCATATCAAATTTAGAATTGTTGGATCACATGATACGAGCAAAAGAACAAAGAGCTTTTCCAACGATATCAAGTTTAGGATTTTTTGGTCACATGATATGAACAAAAGAACAAAGAGGAGTTAGAGCCTCTGAGCTTTTCCAACCATATCAAGTTTAGAATTGTTGGATCACATAATATGAGCAAAAGAACAAAGAGGCTCAAACTTAAGTTCGAGCCTCTAAGCTTCTCCAACCATATCAAGTTTAGGATTGTTGTGTCTTATGTGCAAAAGAACAAAGAGACTCGAACTTAAGTTCGAGCCTCTAAGCTTTTCCAACCATAGCAAGTTCAGGATTTGTTGGATCACATGATATGAGCCTCAGCTTTTCCAGCCATATCATGTTCAGGATTGTTGTGTCTTATGTGCAAAAGAACAAAGAGGATCGAACTTAAGTTCGAGCCTCTGAGCTTTTCCAACCATATCAAGTTTAGGATTGTTTGGTCACATGATATGAGCAAAAGAACAAAGAGGAGTTAGAGCCTCTCAGCTTCTCCAACCATATCAAGTTTAAAATTGTTGGATCACATGAGCATAAGAACAAAGAGGCTCAAACCAAAGTTCGAGCCTCTCAGCTTTTCCAACCATATCAAGTTTAGGATTGTTGTGTCTTATGTGCAAAAGAACAAAGAGACCTGAACTTAAGTTCAAGCCTTTGAGCTTTTCCAACCATATCAAGTTCAGGATTTGTTGGATCACATGATATGAGCCTCACCTTTTCCAGCCATATCAAGTTTAGGATTGTTGTGTCTTATGTGCAAAAGAATTAAGTTCGAGCCTTTGAGCTTTTCCAACCATATCAAGTTTAGTATTGTTTGGTCACATGATATGAGGAAAAGAACAAAGAGGCTCGAACTTAAGTTCGAGCCTCTGAGCTTTTCCAGTCATATCAAGTTTGGGATTGTTGTATGTTATGTGCAAAAGAACAAAGAGCAGTTTGAGCCTCTCAGCTTTTTCCAACCATATCAAGTTCAAGATTGTTGAATCACATGATATGAACTTCAGAAAACTTGAGAAACCCAAACTTAAGTTTGTAAATAAGATAGGATTGAAATTCAAACTATGAACTTCAGTTTGAATTTCATTTCAACTTGGATAGAGATCTGATTTGGGTTGAAATTCAAACTATGAACTTCAGTTTGAATTTCATTTCAACTTGGATAGAGAGAGTTTGAGCTTGTATTCAATTTGGAGCCTCTTGATAAGTTCGAGCCTCTCATATACAATTTGGAGTCGCACTTAAGTTTGAGCCTCTATTTAACTTTTTCACGATAAGTTCAAATTTATAGTGGAAACCTCTATTCAACTTCAAGTGAGTGAAGGTGAACTTAAGTTTGGATATTGATTCAGGTTGGAGTTTAAGATTCTATTGACCTTGGAATCGAAGAGGCTGAACTTAAGTTCCAGTCTTTATTCAACTAAGAGTGAGATGGAAACCTCTATTCAACTTCAAGTCAGTGAAGGTGAACTTAAGTTTGGATATTGATTCAAGTTGGAGTTTAAGATTCTATTGACCTTGGAATCGAAGAGGTTGAACTTAAGTTCCAGTCTTTATTCAACTAAGACTGAGAAAGGCTAAAACTTAAGTTCGAGCATGTTAAGTTCAACACAACATTGGATCCAAAAGGACTTATAGATTTGAACTCAAGTTTGAGCCCGTGAGTCATATCAAGTTTAAGATTGTTGGCTCACATGATATGAGGCTCCAACTTAAGTTCGAGCCTCTCAAGTTTTCCGGCAAAAACAGGCTTCAACTTAAGTTCGAGCCTCTCAAGTTTTCTGGTAAAAACACTAATATTTTTAACTCAAAATCTTCTTGCATCTACAAAAGCTACGCCTCTGAATCATATGAGCTGAGTTATGAAGCTCAGACTTTTTCAGCTTTTCCAAAAGTTGTTAGAAGTTAAGTTCGAGCCTCTTAATTCATGAATCCAAAAGAGCTAAGAGGCTCGAACTTAAATTCGCACCTTTAGAATCATATCAAGTTTGAGTCTTCACGTGATATGAGACTCGAACTTAAGTTCGAGCCCATGAATTTTATGTTGTGTCACATAAATGAGGCTCGGACTGCTTTGAATCATGTCAAGTCTCAATTTGTTTAGTTACAAATGAGGCTCGAACTTAAGTTCGAGCCTCTATTTTGAAATTTTAATAAAAGATGCTCGAACTTAAGTTTGAGCCTACTATTACGTTGAATACTCTCTTACATCCAAAAGAACTAACTGAAGGTGAAGCTTAGGTTTGGATGTCGATTCAAGTTGGAGTTTAAAATTGAATGTCTGTTGAACATAGAGTCGGTCCATGAATTTTATGTCGTGTCACATAATATGAGGCTCGAACTGCTTTGAATCATGTCAAGTCTCAATTTGTTTAGTTATAAATGAGGCTCAAAATTAAGTGAGCCAAACATGATAGTATTGTACAACTAAAATACACACATACAAAGACATACATAATATCATTTCAGGGATGGTTTGAGTGCCTCTTAACATGCTAGCATCAAAATGAAGTTAGAGTTTTTTATTCTTGTAGTTTTCTTGATTGGCTCAAACTCAAGTTTGAAGCTCCATTCAATGTGCAGTTTGAAAGGCTCGAACTTAAGTTTGAGCCTCTATTCAATGTATAATAGAAGAATCTCAAAATTAAGTGAGCCAAACATGATAGTATTGTACAACTAAAATACACACGTACAAAGACATACATAATATCATTTCAGGGATGGTTTGAGTGCCTCTTAACATGCTAGCATCAAAATGAAGTTAGAGATTTTTATTCTTGTAGTTTCCTTGATTTTTGACTAGACTCAAAGTTAAGTTCAATTAGTGAATGTCTGTATATGCAAATATGGATTATTTTTTGTGGAAATGATGTTTGTATCTAGTTTTAATTCAATTGATTATTTTTACAATAATTATTGAAAGAATGATAAATTGAATAGCATTGTTAATTTCTCATTTATTCTTTACAGGCAAAATCAAGATGGCAACAAAGCAAACTATATCTAGTCAACTTGAAGAAAGAGAAAAGTGGAAAGGAAAGAGAGTCATCTTGTTGGATCATGAAAAGCATGAAAGATTTGCAACTGCTATTGTTTTATTGGTAAATCCATGGGATGCTATAAATTGCAAAGAGTTGGGAGAAAGTTGCCTAGGTGTTATTATGGATGAAACTGTGGATGCATCAACTTTGGATTCAACTTTGAAATTGGTCAGTTGGCCTATACTCCAAATCATTACAGAAGATGGTGAGCCTATGATACAAAAATTAGGCTTTAACTCACTGTATGACAATGAAGATGATCATTGCAATGGTATTGAGGATGTGGATCTTGAAGCTGGAGAGAATCCAAATTTTTGCTTTACGTCATCATACAACATCGATGATGATAATTGCAATGGTATTGAGGATGTAGATGTTGATAAGAATTATTCTCATGCAATTGATATTCAAGATTGTTTTAATGATATACAAGTTGTTTCTCCTCTTCGAATGGAATCAGATCAACAAGAGGATTTTCATATGGAAAATAGTAACTGTGGATATTTTGAAGTGAACCAAAAAAAAAGAAGTTACATCCACAAGGTTAGAAAAAGTACTACATTGGCTCCTAATAAGAGATGCTCATTTGAGAGAATTCAGATGGTTTCAATGCATGATTGTTGTGAACAGAGATGTTGTCAAGTAGCTAGTAGGGCTAAAATACTGGATGCAAGATTAAACTTTTGGGGACAATGCTATTCAGATAGATGCAAATATGTATTGGATTGCATGAGTATGGTGTACAAAGGTAACTTTGTGAACTCAAGTCAGCGCTTGAGTTTTAATTTCATGTTTGATGCAAAAGAAGTATGTATCAAAGCATGGTATTTAATTCATGGTATTGGAAAGAGCTCATTTTATAGGCTACGAGAAAAATTTCTACTTGGTCAAAAGGTATCCATTCATGGGAATAATGGAATACTTAGAAAAAGTATCAAACATGTAGAAATAGCAAAAGCTTTGATACATGATTTCATTGATAATAATGCAGATCAAATGCCACATAAGTTGAGAACATGTACTGATGGTTCTCGTGAAACACAAAGAGTGCTTCCATCACATTATAAACAAGTGGATATTCTTCGAGAGGTGAATATGACATTAGAGAGTTTGGGATATAATAA
>CM035421.1:69340441-69437941 GCA_020310875.1 Ceratopteris richardii | reverse complement strand
TTGACCTTTGCTTTCGAGTATTGGCATCATCTCATCTCCGAATATGTAACCATAGAGATTTCTACCTTGAAGATATGCTTCCACTCTATGTGATCAAGTAGAGTAATTACCTCGATCCAAGTTGTCAATAGATGATGGGAATCCATCTACCATGTTGCATTAATGATAGATATGATACCACTGTGAGGAGATGGTTGGATACACTCCAAAGATGAGGTGGTGTTGCAAAATTTCTGCTCTAAAGCTCCCAATGTTGCCTTAAAGTACTTAGTAAGCACCTTTAGCTTTGCAAATATCCATTTAGATAGTACACTATGTACCTTGGAGTATCATCCTCAAATAGTTATACCAAAACAAAAAACTTTTAGATTTGAATGATTCAAAAAATTTCCTATTTATGGATTAGGTTCCTATCAAAAAAATACTCACATCTCACTCACTGATAACAATTGACCCGAGAGCTTTTATACATAGTTTAGTGAATACATTAGATTACTACTAGAAGCTATTTCACTAATTTAGAGTGATTATATGATGAAAAATGATGTTAAGAAGTTGCGGGTGTAATCCCGAGTTTTTTGGAAGATGAGAATGAGTACAGATAGGTTGCTTGCAGAGAACTTATCTCACAATCTAATGAACCAAATGATGTGAAACTTGACATGTAGCAATTAAAAATGCTACCTATTCCAATTTGAATCATATCAAAAGGACGAGTACACATAGAGAGCACGATCAATCAATATCACTAAAATGATGATTTTGGAACACACAACAATACACAAAGAATGACTAGCACTAAATGGATCACATGTATATGATTATGGAAGTATGATACAAGGGAGATGATCTAGGCTTACACATATATATGTGAGCTTAATGTAGCCACAATCTTGAATCTCAAGTAAGGCATTTTTGCAACCTATATAGGGTCCACGGTGAAAGCATGTTAATGTTTACAAAAAAGTGATGTCTAGGACATAGTTAATTAGCTGGAAAAACCCGATCCTTCTTAGCTGAACATTGTGCAATAGTTATTGAAAGAGAAGTAAAAGCTAGCTAGTGGGGCAAGAGTAGGCAGCAGTACGCATGCTGGAGCATGGAACATTCGTGACTTGGGTTTTGATGCTTGCTGCATGTTGGAGAGTCCGCCGCAGTACCTCATCTTGCTTGGGAGTTTTTTCGCATAGCTGATTGTGGTTTTTGGCACCCATACATTCGTTATGGAGTGTGCAAGGCAGAAGTTTTCTTCGCTATTGTTTTGTTGATCCTGTGCTATTGTACCGAGTCACGACCAAATCTTTCAGCGATTGTCTTCATGGGCGTTGGAAGATGTACATGCGCAACACAAAATTGGAGGCTTTAATCAACTCTAAAGAATTGGTTCTCACATTTCCTTTTGCTCATTATGCCTCAGGTTCCCTAACTTTCACGCTGCCAATAATAGGGTCGACTTAGGGCCTCTGTATTGGATATTATTAGCCCAAGTTGAAGTGGAAAATGGACTCTATTAAGAGCCAGAAATGACTTTGGAAGTCGGTGCAGCTTGTCGTTGTAAAGACCGATGAAATCGATTTATGGTGATGTGTGGGCTCTTGGCCTGATTACGATTAGACTCTCAAATCTTGACCATAGATGCATTAACTATAGACTTAGACATCTAAAAAGGATTCCTTAAATGATCAAACACACGAGAGATGGAGAAAAGATCGCGACACAGATTTCAAAAGTTTTCTTCTATTCTCATGGAAAACATATGATTGATGAATCTCATACATTCATCACACTATATGTTCTTCTACTCATCTATTCTTCTTCTATATCTCTTCTCTCATATATGTCCCGACTCTATATTAGTATATATAAGCATATATGTACAAACTTGTCACCATTACAAAGCTATATGTGAACTAATTACATGCTTAATGTACATGTATATACAAATCACTATTCTCTGATTCTCCTCTTTCCTTCATGCTCCATTCTTTGTTCTTTTTCTTCATCTTCACTCTTCAATCATCATTGTAATCATCAACTAAGGATTGTCTTGCTCCAACAGCTCCCCCTCAATCTTTAATTGTGATTAACTTCCTTTTTTTTATACCTGCAATTTCTTAAACCTCTACAACTTAGGTCCATCCAAACTTTTTGTCAATATATCTACAACTTGATCTTTTGTAGGAGTGTGCATGATCTCTATCTCTTTGTCAATTATGTTTGCTCTCAGAAAATGATATTGGATCTCAATATGTTCAGTCCTAGCATGAAACGCAGGACTCGCTGCCAAATATAAAGAACTCATATTATCTCCACAAGTAATTGGAATACTTTGATTGATGTCAAAACTCTTTATGAGAGTTTTCAACCATATCACTTCCTTTGGGGCTTCAACCATGCATTTATACACTATTTCTATGGATGATAAAGCAATTGTGTGTTGCTTATTATAACACCAAGAAATCAATTCATCTCCCACATAACACAAATACCCATGTGTTGATCTTCCATCATCATAGTTACCTGCCCAATCTTCATCACTATAAATCTTGATCCTCGTATGTGATGTGAACCCATAATACAAATCTTATTCAAGTGTAGCCTTGATATATCTTAGTAGCCTTTGTCCTACAATCCAATGTATCTTTCTGGGGAAATGCATGAACTGAGATAAAACTCCAACTCCATATGATAGGTCACGCCTTATCAACGTAGCATAAATCAAGCTAACCACCAAACTCTGATAAAGCTTCATGTCTTCAAATTCTTCTCCTCCATATGTACTCAATTTTTGATTCACCTCCATTGGCATTAGTGCTATCCTGCAATCTTCCATTTTAAATTTGATTAGAAAATTCTTCAAATACCTTTCGTGAGTTACTATACTCCATGTTGAGTATATAAAATCTCCATTCCTAGGAAATATGACAAATCTCCCAAGTCACTGATCTTGAATTCTTTCTCCATTTGCCTTTTAAGCCTCTGAATACCTTTGTTATCTGTACCTATAAGTATTATGTCATGAACATAAATAGAAACATATATAAATCCATCTTCACTTGCTTTGACTAGCAAACTACTATCTGCCTCTGATGCTTGAAAACCAAGTTCCTTCAAGAACTTTACAAGCTTATAATTCCATGCCATTGGGAACTGCTTCAAGCCATACAAAGTTATCTTGATCTTATGCACATGATCTCGATAAAATTGATCTTTAAAACCATCTGGTTGTTCCATGTTAACTTCATCTGAAATATAACCATTAAAAAATGCATTCTTCACATCTAATTGAGATAATTTCCAACCTTTGCAAGCAACAATAGCTATGAGAGTCCTTATGGTTTTCATCTTTGCAATAGGACTATAATTTCATCATAGTCCACACCATATGTATGTGCTTCTTTTTGTTTTGTAAACCCACTTACATCCAATTACCTTCTGATTAATTGGTTTATGTACCAATTCCCAAGTCTCATTCTCAATGAGTGCATCATACTCGTCCTTCATAGCTTTTTCCCAATTCTCCTTTCCTTTGGCTTCATCATATGTGGATGGGTCTTCATCTCCTTTTATCATGTAAGCATAATCTTTATTAGTCAAGAATGAAGTATCATAGCTATACCTTGTGGGTTGCCATTTGTGCCTAGATGATCTTTTGAGTTCTCCACTTTTTGAAGTTTCTAGTTCATCACATTCTTGATCAAACCTTGGCATTTCTTCAACTTCAACTAGTGCTTCATTGTTCTCTTTTTCTTCAAATATTTGAACCTTTGATTTACCTTTCTTCTAGTTCAATGTTTCTTTAAGACGTTCATAAGTATTATTTGTACCTGAATACCAAGTACTTTGCTCATCAAATGTGACATCCTTTGATACAAGAAATTGCTCTGTAGATGGACTCCACAACCTGTATCCCATTTGCTTATCATCATAAACAATGAACACATATTTTTCAGCCTTTGGTTCCAATTTATGCCTTAATTGAGAAGGAACATAAGCATAAGCTAAGTAAGCAAATGCTTTGCAATGATCTAATGTAGGTGTCTTACCCCACCAAGCTTCATATGGTATCATACCCTACAAAGCTTTACATGGTAGCCTATTAACCAAGTATGTGGTTGTATTTACAGCCTCAACCCACAATTGATTAGGGCAATTCTTCTCTTTCATCATTGATCTTGCAAACTCAACAAGAGTTCTATTTCTGCTTTCTACTACACCATTTTGTTGAGGAGAGTGCCTGCAGTAACCTCTCTCTTTATACCTGCATTCCACAAATAATCATTGAATTCATTTGAAAAATAATCTTCCCCTCCATCTGACCTTAATCTCTTCAACTTTTGTCCCCTAACTCTTTATGCATATACATGATAGTGTTAGAATGTACTAAACACTTCTGAATTATCTTTGATCACATAAATAGTGATCCACGTGGTAGCATCATCAACATATATGACATAATATCTTGAGGCATGTATGTTGTAGTCCTTTAAAGAACCCCATACATTTGTATGTACCAATTCAAGTCTTTCTGAATACATAAAACCATGCTTGTTGTATGACTGCTTATGAGCTTACCTAATTGACATGCTTCACATCTGTATGTCATGTGTTGGCCTACAACATTAGGTAATCCAAGCACTGAACAATTATTAATAATCTCTTTGATACCTCTTTCATTGAAGTCCAAGTCTTTTGCACCAACGATCCAACTCAGATATCTTTTGCTCTCCATATGTGAACAAGGCATGCCCAACATTACCTTGTACCCTCAATGTGAAGAGCCTCCCTTCTATTTTTCCTGTAACAATTTGCTTATACCCTTGGATAGGGTCTTCAACATAAACTCCATCATTAGTGAACCTCACCTCATATCCTTTTTCCACAATTTTTCCTACACTAATCAAATTCTTTGGAATTCTAGGAACATGCTGTAAAACACTCTTTTATCGTCACGCAAAACTTCACTTGTTGCATTCATGATTAGAGTTGAATTCTCCTTCTGATATGATGCATAATTGTAGTAGGTATTGTTGTAGGATTGACTTTGAAAGTTTCTTCCACCATTTATTCCAAAGAAGCCTCTATTACCTCTACCTTTGAAACTTCCTATCTCATTTCTTCCACCTCTACCTCTTTGATTATAACTCTGATTAAAGTTACTAACACTTTGATTGTTATGCCAACATTCATGAGCTAGATGATTAGTCTTACCACATATCCAACAAACTTTGACATTATCCTTGTTGTTTCTACCTCTTCCTCTACTTTTGCCACTTCTTCTTCCTCTTAGGAAGTTTTCTTGGATTGGAGTACCTTCATCTTCAATTGATTGTTGCTTTCCTTTGATATCTTTCTTCTTATCTTTAGAATACATTGCATGACCTGCACTCTTATGAACAGGTAAGTAGAGATATGGTATTTGATGAAATTTCAAGCTTCTATGCAGAAGCCAAAGAACGACTGAATCTTGAACCAAATGAC
The DNA here is from genome assembly GCA_020310875.1 of Ceratopteris richardii. Classification (NCBI taxonomy): domain Eukaryota; kingdom Viridiplantae; phylum Streptophyta; class Polypodiopsida; order Polypodiales; family Pteridaceae; genus Ceratopteris; species Ceratopteris richardii. The sequence goes on along the minus strand of CM035421.1, from coordinate 69,432,460 downwards.
AAAGAAAATGCTGAAAAATCGAGTGCAAAATCTCAAGCTTTGAGTGGGCTAGATACATCGCCAAGAGATAGTTCCAACTCAAATCCATGGCGTGGAAGATAATGTGGAAATTTCAGTCCATCAAATTCATCAAATGCATCCAAGAAAGGTAAAGAAAAGTTTTTTGCTTGTCATAAAACATGTGTAGGTTTTGAAGATGTTGACGGAGATTCAAGCAATTTAGAAAAAAGTCTTGATGAAGAACTTGGATTGCCCTCTATGAAGACTCCACGAGTAAGAAAGGCACATGCAGATGATACAAGGAGAATGGCCAAGGATCAAGAAGATCTCGGAGGATACAGAATTTAGTGCAACTATTGACATATGATAGTTACATGGCTTGTGATTGCGCCTATATGAAAATGGCAATACAAGATGCTGAACCTTCTTGTTTTGAAGATGCAATTGGAAATGTAGATTGGAAAAAAGCTATGGATGAGGAGATGGCTGTACTTTATGGAAACAAAACATGGAAGCTAGTTCCATTGCCACAAGGAAAGAAACCCATACGCTGCAAGTGGGTTTACAAGGTTAAGCATAATGCTGATGGTAGCATAAGAAGGTTTAAAGCATGTTTTGTAGAAAAAGGATATGCACAAACGTATGGAATTGATTATGAGGAAACATTCAGACCTCTAGCTAAAATGTCTATTATCAGAACACTTGTTGCATTGGCTACAACAAAAGGATGGACATTGCATCAGATGGATGTGAAGAATGCTTTTCTACATGGTGAGTTGCAAGAAGAAGTATACATGGACCAGCCGCAAGGATATGAAGATTCAAAGCATCTAGAATATGTTTGCAAGTTGTAAAAGGGTTTGTATGGGATGAAGCAAGCACCTCCTGCATGGTATGCAAGGATTTGATGATTATTTGACCACCATTAAATTTTCTATGTTTGATGCAGATCGTTCACTATATGCAAGGAAGGGTGATGATGGCATCCCAATTGTGGCTATCTATGTTGATGAGACTTCATTGTAGGTGGTGATATCGAAGAAAGCATCAAAGAGATAAAGCAACATTTTATGCAAGAATTTTACATGAAAGATCTTGGTGTGCTATGCTATTTCTTGGGTATTGAGTTTATACATATAGAAACAAGTATATGGATGTCGCAAAGGCAATATGCCTTGAATATGCTATAAAAGTATGGTATGGCTGATTGTAAGCATATTCCTATGCCATTAGATCAAAATTCAAAGTTAGATACTACATCAGGTGAAGCATTGGAAAATGCTACTATGTCCACGAAAATTATGGGAAGTTGGATATATCTCACAATTAGGAGGCGTGATCTTAGCTACACAGTTGGGCTTGAAAGTCAATTTATGTAGGTTCCCAGGAAGCCACATTTGGATGCTTTGAGATGCACTCTATGTTATGTGAGTGCTACTTTGGATTATGCATGGTTTTATGAAGCTAGTGTAGATTTGCAGGTTCATGGATACACCAATGTACATTGGGCTGGTAGTACTCTAGATAGAAGATCTACTAGTGGCTTTCTATTTTCACTTAGAGGTGAAGCTATTACATGGAGCAGCAAGAAGAAACCCATTGTTGCTTTGTCGAGTATAAAGGCTGAGTATAGAGGTGCTGCAATAGAAGCATGTGAGGCATCATGGTTGGAGATGCTACTTTCAGATTTAGATGTGGAAGTGCAAGTGCAAAAGTGTATTACCATCTATTGTGATAATTTTAGCACCATAAAGTTAGCACGGAACCCTATTTTTCATGCTAGAAAAAAAGCATATCGAGGTACATTTTCACTTCATCAGAGAGAAGGTATTAGCAGGTGATATTGATCTTGTTTATGTAAGAACAGATGAGTAGGTCACTGATATCTTCACCAAAGCGCTTGGAGCAAAGAAGTTGAAGAAGTTTCGAAAGATGCTTCGATTAGAGAATATGACATTGAGCTTGATACACACACACATAGGTACACACACATACATGCACATACACTGATATACACAAATATAGATATATACCTACATGTTCATACATACATATAAATAAACAATTACACACACATACATACATATATACACAAACACACACATTTAATATGAATCAATTATACAATTAAATTAATAACTCACATGTTAAAAATCAATCATACATTTTAGTCATATAATTCACACCATAGGCATTCAAAATCTATTGAAATCATGAACTCTCACCATAGACACAATTAAAAACATAAATCATATGAGGAATATATATTGTGATAATTTTAGCACCATAAAGTTAGCACGGAACCCTATTGTTGATGCTAGAAAAAAAGCATATCGAGGTACATTTTCACTTCATGAGAGAGAAGGTATTAGCAGGTGATATTGATCTTGTTTATGTAAGAACAGATGAGCAGGTCGCTGATATCTTCACCAAAGCGCTTAGAGTAGAGAAGTTGAAGAAGTTTCGAAAGATGCTTCGATTAGAGAATATGACATTGAGCTTGATACACACACACATAGGTACACACACATACATGCACATACACTGATATACACAAATATAGATATATACCTACATGCTCATACATACATATAAATAAACAATTACACACATATACATACATATATACACAAACACACACATATAATATGAATCAATGATACAATTAAATTAATAACTCACATGTTAAAAATCAATCATACATTTTAGTCATATAATTCACACCATAGGCATTCAAAATCTATTGAAATCATGAACTCTCACCATAGACACAATTAAAAACATAAATCATATGAGGAATATATATATATATATATATATATATATATATATATATATATATATATATATATATATATATATATATATATATATATATATATATATATATATATATATATATATATATATATATATATATATGTGTGTGTGTGTGTGTGTGTGTGTATCAATGTAAATAATATATCCAATGTAGCAAGTCACTCATCTAGATCCCCTCCCTAGTCATGATCATCCACAGCATCATGATCATCTGCATGCTCGGATGTATCTAAAGAGGTATCATCGGTAGAGGGGTCAATGCTCTCTAATCATTGATATCATCCCTTTTGTGTCTCTCTCTTAACATTATCCATATTGGCCTCTCCATAATACTCTTGTATTACATATAACAAACATAAATAAATAAAACATATAAAACATCAATAAAGATAAACTAAATTATATTAAATTTAATAATACTTACAAAATCATCCAGATGATGTCATATGTGCTCACTAATCAGATGTTGATATCCATAATATGTAGCATATTTGATCTCCTTTTGTGTAGGACAACGATCATAATCCTTTTGTTGCATTGAAAAAAGTAAATAGATTAACAGTTAATCTTCTCAATAAAGAAAAATATAGTTTCAGTAATACATGTACTTAAAAATGTAGCACTAAAACTCTGATGGCCTATTTTGCCTAGTGTGACATATGACCAGATCATTCAACTCTCTTCTTTGTAGTAACCTATATTGATTTAATGAAACAAAAGTACATATATTAAATATAAAATATTCATAGAACATATGAGAATTATAACGCATAGTAATCTAAACTATTTTGCATACACATATATACACTTACACATACATACATACATGCATACATACATACATACATACACTTACACATACACATACACACATGTACCTATATAGACATATATATGCACACACATACATGAGTGTGAAAATGTTCACGAATGACCATACATGAGTAGAGATGTAGAAATATACTAAGTTGTCGGATATATAGAGAGTAGTAGAAACAAAGAGATGTAGGAAGATACTTAGCTGTCAATTTTATGAAAATGAATAGAGAAAATTATGTTATAATATTATTAAAACTAATAAATTATAATAAGCATTCACATATACACACATACACACAAAAAGCGAGACACATAGATACACATACATACACATAGATACATAAAACACAAGCATACACATATGTTGTAGCATTCTTCAATCACAAGCTATCCTCAATCACAAGTTTCTAATCACTCAATAATAGTGGATGAGATACACAGATAGATAGATAGATAGAACTTGCACAAGATAAGAGAAAATCCATTTCAAAAGGGAAGATAAGATATGACTTAGATAAAGAGAAGTTCTATTATTAAAGGTTTGAATCAAACAATACAATAGCTTTGTAAAATAGCTTCTTGATGAATCCTTAGCCTCTCCACCACCCTTGAGCTATCCGAATCTCATTCACAATCGTACTCTCAATTGCACTCTCACTCTCACTCTCGATCACAAGGTGATTCTTTGATTTTTGGACTCTTTGTGCTTGACCTAGAAAATCTCTATCAAAACAAAGTTTATCATCCCCAAACAAGTGCATGATCCTCTAGATATAGAAAATGTACGCTCCCCCATGTTGCATGCAAAAATTTCACAAAAGCATGTGTTTGTAGAAGTCAAGGGCTTTCTTTAGTCTCCATAGGAGTGGCAATAGCTTTACACTCCTCAAGGCCAAAGCGCTACAATAGTGTGTCAATATATTTTGTTTGACACGTACCTATCCTAACATCAACTTGCATAAATTGAATGCCCAAATAATGATGCAAATGCCCCAAATCAAACATCTAAAATGATGCATGAAGTTCAGCCTTAAAATCAGCAATATGCTTCTCATGAGGACCGGTGAGCATGATATAATCAGCATACACAACAATGATAAGAAGCACATCATTTGCATGCTTAACATATAAGGTGCTCTCAATTGGAATGTTCTCAAAACCATGTGCAATCAGGTAGGCATGTATCTTTTCATACCAAGAACATCGTACTTGCTTCAAACCATATAACACCTTTTTCAACCTCCACACTTAGTTTTCATGCCCTTTTTGCACAAATCCACAGGGTTGAAAAACACGCACTTCTTCATGCAAGTCACCATTCAAAAATGTAGTTTTGATGTCCAACTAATGTACATTCCAACCATGATGAGTTGCAACTGCATAGATGCTATGAACAATAGTCATTTGGCATGTAGGAGCAAAGGTCTCATTAAAATCAATGCCTCTTTCTGGGGCATAACCATTTGCAACAAGCCTAGCCTTATACCATTCAACTCTTCCATCAAGCTTACGCTTCAACTTGTATACTCACTTAGTGCCAATGGCCTTCTTGAGAGGAGGCAAGTCACATAAAAAACATGTATGATTTTTCATAATAGCATCATATTTTGATTTAATAACAACCATCCAATTTTTTGAATTTTTTGCTTCATTAAAGGAAACAGGCTCATTCTCATCAGAGAGACTAGAGGAAGCCATAACATAGCAGTCTGATGCAAAAGAAGATCTACGAGAGCCTGAATGAGTACAATATGATAGAGTTGCATCTAATTTGCTAACTTGAAAAGTTTACACTAGCCATTTAGGCATGGTTTTTACCTCCTCTATATCAGTTCTCTCATCAACAAGTGCATCATGTAAATTTGCATTAGAAATGGAATGATCTGCATCATCACATGAAACATGTAAAGGCTAAGAAGTTGCCTCATTAGGACCATCACTAGATTCTCCACCTATAAAAAGAGGAAGCAAAGTGTCATACATGTCTTTGGATCTAATTGATATTTCCTTAGTACATTAAAGTAATGGCTGAAGAGCATCTTCCACAAAAAGAATATCATGGCTAAAAAAAATGCATTTAGTATGTGGGTGATACAAATGACAGTCTTTTGCTTTCAGAACTGTACCCAACAAAAATACCTTTCACTACTTTATCATCCAATTTCCTACATTGTTTAGGCACTACTGCATATGTCGGAGAAGCAAAAACACGCAAATAAGAAATAGATGGCTTGTGACCATGCCAAGCCTCATATTGAGTGATCGAATACAATGCTTTAGTAGGACATGTGCTAATTACATATGATCCACACATAACAGCCTCAAGCTAGAGACTATGTGGTAAAGCCTGACTCTTGACCATACATCTCGCCATCTCCATGAGTGACCTATTCTTTTGTTCAGAAATGCCAATATCTTGAGGTGTATATGGCAATGTACACTAATGTTTTATCCCACATTGAGCTAGAAATGCATTAAAATCAAAAGACATATATCCCCCCCCTCAATGACAACGGAGGGTTCCCATTTTACATACTAATACATTTTCAACGAAAACTAGAAACTGTTTGAAGCACATAAACACTTCGGACTTTGCTTTCAATGGATATACATAAGCATGCCTAGAAAAATCATCAATGAAAGTCACAAAGTAAAGATAGTTTCCAAAAGAGGGTGTTCGCATATGACCATAAACATCATTGTGAACAAGCTACAGATTTTGAGTAGCTCAAATTGAATAATATTTTGGGAATGTGAAATGCCGCATTTTCTCAAAATAGGCGGTCATAGACATGTTTACTAGGTGCCTCAAGTTTTGGCACAAAGGAAACCATTTCAGATTTTTGCATGCATAGCAAACTAGAAAAATTCTGATGACCAAAGCGTGCATGCCAAACCTTTGCATCTGAAAAACCATGAGAATCATGTACTATACATGTTGAATTATTCATAGATGATTCATAGTCTATGAGCTTATATGGTCCATGACATAAAATGCTAGAACAATTAATGAGATTCCCATTTGATAGATCATGAACTCTACATTTTGACATCAAAAAAATTCACAACCAAACCAATCTTCGCTAAAGCTGAAATTGATAACAAATTCCTCTTTATCCTTGACACAAATAAAGCATTCAACAATGTAAAAGAACTATCATCAACAATAGTCATCATGATCTTATGAACTCTCATGCTAGGATAAGAGAAGTTGTTGCACATGTGATAGTATTCCTTGTAGGGGTAGGCTCAAGTGAAGTGAAGAGACTGTGCTGTTAGTTAACATGTTTGGTTAAATCACGATCAAAGTACCAAACATCGTAGTCTACTAGACACATACACTATTCATGAGAAGATGGGTCATAACTACAAATAGTGGTAAATGTCCATTCTTCATTCTATACAAGATAATTAGACTCTATTTTGGGTGTAAAGGCCTTTGGAGAAACCATTCGAGCCTCTTTCTTCCTTGCCTCTTTAGCAGCCAGTTTTGGAGAACTCTTTATGACATGATCATTTCCTTTACAACATTTGCAAAACAATTTCTACTTTTCTATTTTCTCCACGTCTGTGTTATCGTTCTTTGATTGTGGAGAATTAGAAGATTTTTGCTTACTAATAGAAGAGCTCCATTTACCTTTCCCTTCTGACTAGCTAGGAAAGCTTGATCTGCAACATGCATAATGGACCTCTTCTGCCTAGACTGATCTTCATACAATAAAATATAGACTAACTCCTCAAATGTTGAAGAATTTGGATTCCCTTTCATCATCAAATGAAGAATAGAAGCAAAACTCTGATATGAAGTGGAAAGACCATTCAGATAAGTCTACACAAGGGAACTATCAGACAAGACTTCATCAACAAAAATCAATTGTTCCTTCGAATGTTTGATCTTTGTCATAAAACTATCCATGGAATCTCCTTCATTCATGTGCTCACTCTCCAACTATTTTTGGAGATAAGCAATAGGAGCCTCATTCCTTGCTTGGTATAAAGTGCTAAGTGTATCCCAAGCATTCTCAGCTATTCGATAAGAGCAAATGTGAGGAATAATGGCTTGTTTGACAAACAAGGCTATTAATGCATGTGCCTAAGCGTCTCTGCCATCCCAATGAATTTTCTCTCTAGTAGGAGCATAAGTAACCATAGCATGAGTAGGGACATAAAGAATATCATTATCTTCAACACCATCTATATCATCTTCTGCAACTATGTTTGGAAGTGTAATAGGATGTTTTTCAACACCTTGTACAATATTCCATAGTCTTGTTGTAACCAATACATGATGCATCATATAAGGCCATAATGGGTAATTGGGATTATCCAAATTATCCTCAACAGCCAACATACGGAATACATCACTGCTTTCATCCATTGCCACTAAGTTAAATACCTTAATGTAGAAAAATGATTGTATGTCAAAAACAAAATTACCTTGATGACTTTTGCTAAACATGTGGCAAACTTTGAGATGCTTATACTGGCAAGCCAAAATCTATATATGTCTTTGGTACAAAAAGATAAAATTGCTTACATAAGCACTATGATAGTGCATGAGGCCGAAACCACCTCTGATCATGATTACGAGACCACAAAGTGATGCCAATTTTATCTCCTAATCACCCTAAGTATGCTAACCAATTGTCATGTGATTATGAGATTGTGATCCGAGGGTTGTTGATAATGCCATAGATGAAACAAAGACTTACTCTGATACCAATTGTTGGAGTTTGAGGTTTGCGCAATCACATGAACAACACAGGAAGAAGAAGAAGCTTGGAACACAACACACAATACTAAATATATTACCCTCAGAAGTTACAAAGACAAGTGACCTGTTAGGGCTAAAGGTGTATATACAAGCCCGGGGAAAAAACCTCCTAAATAAGGAAAAAAGCACCCCAATGGTTCTAGCTGTTCAAACATATCCCTACCTAAATATATCAACATGGTCAAAATGAGGTAATTTTTTAACCTTTATATGTTTCAGATGATGCACATTTACATGATGCACTTACTTATTGATGATAGAACTGATACAAAGGAGGAAAAAGCTATGCCTTATTGGCTAGTGCAAACTTTGCTAGATAGCAAATTAGATGCACCTCTGTCATATCATACTCGTCTAGGCTCTTATAGGGCTTCTTTTGCTTTAGGTTTCTATGCTATGGCTGCCTCTAGTCTTTGTGATGAGAATGAACTTGTTTCATTTGATGAAGCACAAAATTTAGAAAATTGAATAGTTTCTATGCAATCAGAATATGATGCTATTATGAAAAATGGTACCTGGTCTTTATGTGACTTTCCTCTTGCCAAGAAGGCCATTGGCATTAAGTGGGTATACAAGCTAAAGCATAAGCCTAACTGATCAGTTGATAGGTATAAGGCTAGGCTTGTTGAAAAGGGTCATGCACAAGAAAGAGGCATTGATCTTGATGAGACCTTTGCTCTTACATGCCAAATCACTACTATTTGTAGGATTTTTGCACTTGCAGCTCATCATGGTTGTAACATACATGAGTTGGACATTAAAAGTGCACTTTTATGCATGAAGAAGTGTTTTTTTTAGCCCCACAGTTTCATGTAGAAAGGGCATAAAAACAGAGTGTAGGTAAAAAAAAAAAAGGCATTATATGGTTTAAAGCAAGCACCACATACTTGGTATGAAAAGATACATGCCTACCCAATAGCACATGGTTTTGGGAACAATCCAACTAAGAGCACCTTATATGTGAATCATGCAGATGACGTGCTTTTGATCATTGTTGTCTATGTTTTTGACATGCTGCTGATTAGTCCTCATGAGAAGCATAGTGCTGACTTTAAGGCTGATTCGCATGCCTCCTTTAAGATATCACATTTGGGTCATTAGAATTATTATTTGGCCATCTCGTTTATGCAAGTTGATGGTGGAATAGCTTTGCTTAAAACAATCTATATTCACACATTATTGTAGCATTTTGGCCTTGAAGACTGCAAACCTATTACCACTCCTATAGAAACAGGTTTATGGTTCAGTCTTCATGATGTTGGAGATGCATTTGATGCTATTCTCTCTCAGCAAGCTGTTGGATGTTTGATTTTCCTATGCATTACACAACCATATATTCTATTTTTTGTCTCATAGATGATTACGTTTATGCATTGCCCAAGTGTCAAGCATTCATAGGCGGTTAACTGCATCTTTCATTACTTGAGTGGTACCTGGCTATCTATATTGTTTTATCCCAAGGGGGGGATCACTGCCACCAGATCTACATGTGTTTTTTTTACTTTGACTAGGCTCGTTCCTATGACACTGAAGTGTCCACCAATGGTTTTTGCTTTATTCTTGGTAGCTCATGCATAACTTGGTTGAGGAAGAAGCAAGCTAGTGTGGTGACTTCTAGTTTTGAGGATGAGTATAGGGGAGCTTTCACAACAACTCTTGAGCGTGTGTGTCTTAGAATCCTTATAGATCATTTGGGTTTTGGTCAGTATTCTTCCACTAGCATCTTCACTCATAGTCATAGTGCATTGAGAGCTACGAGAAACCCTTTATTCTATGCTCACACTAAGCACATATGCCCAAATTGATCTTCTCGAGAGACTAGTTTGGCATATGTGCCCACATAGGAGAACATTGCAAACCTTTTCACAAAGGATGAGCCAAGGGAGAAGTTTGAAACTTTCCACAAAGATTTGGGCTTACTTTGTTTTGGGATAGATTCCACATAGTTTGGAAGTTCCTTATACATGAGTGCTAGCTCCTTGTTCAATGCATCACTCCCATGGGGGATTTGTTGATGTATTTAGGTAGTGATGTGTGTGAACACACTAGGAACAATGGGAACATTTTTACCTCTTTAGGAGCTTTTTCTCCTTGGCTTGTATATACGTCCATAACCTGAACAGCTCAAATATCTTTGTACATTTCAGTTGCTAATACATTCACTATTGTGTAGTGTGCTCAAGGCTTTGTTTTCTTCCTTATGTTATTTGTGTGCTTTTGTAGACCTCAGGTAGTGTGCTCCAAGCTTCTTTTTCTTCCTTATGTTGTTTGTGTGCTTTCGTAGACCTCGAATTGCAACAATTTCTACTCCTCTATTCTTTGTGATCTAATTGTTCCACCTACATCTTGTTCTAGTGATTGTGGGATAGAGTTTGTAGCATAATATAGCTTCTTCACCCAACATGGAAATCTCATTTCTACTTGGGTGAAAAAAAAGGTTGGAGAATTGTAGATCATGTGAAGATGATGTTTCCTTCACTTGCATAGAAGAGATATATCTTAGGCCAAGTTTAGAATGGATCAGCCCTTCCTAATTATAAAATCAAAGCTCTTTTCTATCCTACATTGTGTGTGATTGTGTGGGAATTGAACTCACAAACTAATGGCTAGAAGTATGATGGGCTAACCACTTTCCCCAAAAGCCATGGTTGAGGATTACTTTCTAATCATCCCTCTCAGGGTGCGGTTCAACCATCTTCTACCTATCATTTCTTATGTTTAACACTCTTCCCATTCTAGATATCATTGTCCTCAATGAAGAATCCTTGATCTCCCCCTTGTATTGATGTCTTCACCCATGCACAGTCTCTTGAACCTTCTTGTTCTCAACCTCGGTCTCTTGAACTCTTGCTCTCAACATCGTTCTCTTGAATGTTGCCTTTCTGCTTCCTAGCCACTTGCCTACGGTCTTGCCTTGTTCGCAACCTTGGTCTCTTGAGCCCATTGTTCTCAACCCATGCTAGGTACGTTGGGTCCTGAATCTAGTGATTCCATTAGAAAGTTCACTCCCATAGCTTTCCAACCGAATCTTATATATATAATTCTGACTTACAGATTGGGAGATACACTCTAATCTTTGTTGGGCTCACTTTTGAAAGTGACGTGCATGCCTTCCTTGCCCATGCGTACTTCCTAGGCTCTAATACCAATTTTGGGAATGGCACTCATGAACTACTAGCTAGGAGTATGATGGGCTAACCACTTGCTTCAAAAGCCATGGTTGAGGATTACTCCCTAATCCTCCCTCTTAGGGTGGAGTTCAACCATGTCCTACCTATCATTTGTTAAGTCTAACAGATTGATCTTCTTTAATCACCACATCATGAATCACCATGATTTTCTTAGCCTCACGGTTGTAAAGAGGATACTCCTTCCTCTCCTTGTTTTACCCTAACAAAACTTGAACTTCTTTTGGTTGAGGCTTATTTTTCTTCATATATAAAACATGTACATAACATTAAGTTCCAAATAATTTAAAATGGGAAATGGATGATTTTCTACCAATGTAGGCCTCTTGTGGAGTCTTTCCATCAAGTGTCTTGTTCTAACTTAAATTTAAGATATAAGTAACACTCTTCATGGACTCTCCTAAAAATGGATTTGCCAAACCCTTTCACTTTGACATGCACTTTTCCAATGCTTTAGAAGGTGTTTTGATAACTTCCTCCTTGCTAACCTTTGATTAGTCTTTATTGATGTAGCCCCCTTTTGATATCTTCTTGATTTGATCAGTCCTCCTTGTGCTGCCAATACTTTTCTTCGAAGTCTTCCATATGATATCCACACATGTCTTAAAGCCTCCAAAAGTGGTCTAATTCAACCAACAGAGGAGGTTTCTAACACTCCAATCTAGTTGTGAAAGATGGCAACAATTCACAAGACCCACACACAATCCTTAAGTCAAATCAAATGGATGTTCCAAATATAAGAAAATATCATCTCAAGACAAACTATTTTCTATCAACTATTTGCGCGTATGTGGAAAGATATAGGTATAGAGACTTAGCAATTTCTCATAATTCACTCAGTAAAAAAAATACTTTGCAATTTAGTACAAATAGAATTGTGAATTCCTAAACTACAAATCTAGATAGAGAGGACTAAAATCATGAAAAAAATGAGATAAGCACACAAGGCACTCCTCCCTAGAGTTGATTAATTCACTAAAAAAGAGGGAAATCATGGAGCTCAAGAAAAAAAGGCAAAATGGTGCTTATATAGAACTTTTTATTTTCCCATGAACTAACTAACCACCCACTTGTCAATGTAGGTATAGTTTTTGGTAGGCAAATGAGAAGATTTTGTTGATTTTAGTGGAGCGTCTACATGATTCCTTGACATGTTGTAGCATTTCCTCAATGACAATCTATCCCCAATCACAATTTTTTTATCACTCAAGAATAACAGAGGAGAGAGAAATGCAGAGATTGCACAAGATATAAGAAAATCTGATGCAGAAGAGTAGAAAAGATATGAATAAGAGAAAGAGGAATTCTGATATTATAGATGAGAATCAATGGTTACAATAGCTTTAGAAAATAGCTTCTTGAAAAATCCTCTAACTCCCGACCTTCCCCAAGTTATCACAATCTCATTCACACTTGCACTCTCAATCACACTCTCACTCTCACTCTCACTCTCAATCACAAGGTAATTCTCTGATTTGTGTGTGTTCCCCTTGTTGATGCACAAGTCTCCCTATAGCATAGTTTGATCGCCATCCCCAAACAAGTGTGTGATCCCCAAATTTAGAGAAAGTCTAGTTTCTCCACAAGTTTCACAAAAAGCCATGTGATCATAGTGTGCTTTCTTTTGCGTACCTGTCCAAAGTAGGAGAAAAACATCGAAGAGACATATCCCAAAATATTCATAATTAGACATGGTGACATGTAAGCATCAGAATCAGGGATTTGAATAAAATTAGAGAAGTCTATTTTTGAAGTGTTGCAAAACGGTACTTTTCAAAAGCCCTATAACTCAAAAACGGTGAGGAATTAGCTTAAGCTTGTGATAGACACTTTTATTCAACTTTTCAATTTGCACAATAGTGTTAGAGATGAGCTAGGTCAAATCCACCTGCACATGCCACTTTTGACCCTTGCAAGTTAAAAATTCTAGAGAGAGAGTAAAATCAAGAGATTTTCTTACAACGAACTAAATGTAGAGCCTTGAACGAGGTACTTAAAACATGATCCACAAAAATTTCCCACAGACACTTTTATTCTCCTATACTTGCTCTACCTTTCTCTCATACTGAGTTTTTCTTAATTATTTCATCTTCACCTTCAAATTTCAACCACAAAACATGATGGGAATAAGATCTAGAGAGAGAATATGAAACTTTTCATCCTAAAATGTTTCCCTACATGCATAAAATGATCTAATTATTCATTCTAAGCATTATCCCCACTATGAAATTCAGAAAGTTCAAAATGAACTATTTCACTAGAAAAGAGGCCTATTACACATGTCCTCCCTTTTTATTGGTCCACTTACCAAAATCATTGTTCAATCATTTTGTATGTTTGAGAATTCATTTTTAACAAGATATTGTTGTTGTGTGAAGATTATGTCGTGCATAGCAAGGTGACAAAGGAATTACATGTTCCAATTATGTACTGTTATTCATATGTCCCATGATTGTTGGTCTAGTAAGGGGGACATAGATATGCAAGGCAGAGTTGTGCACAAGGTAATTTTGTTAATGAAAAAAATCATGAGAATCTACTAATCATGAACTCAAATATAGATGTAACTCAAAGTGATTATCTATGTTATATTGACAGTATGGAAATCACGTGTGAAATAATGGTGACTACTTTGCTAATTTGATGCACCTTTTTTTATGGAAAGGTTGAAATAGGTTGCGATTCAACACACAATCGAACAAAAGTTTGAAATCTTTCCTTCGAGGATTAAAAAGAAAATAAGATGTTGAAAGATGATCATGTTTGTTTCATAACTAAAATTTTGAGTAGGATTCAATAAATTAGTATGTTTTGTTGAAATCAAAAATAGAATTTTAATGCGTTTGCAAGAGGACAAAGACAAGGTGGGGATTCTACATAGCGTATCTAAATAAGGACATGGCTCATAGAAAGATTTTGTTGGTTTCCTTGAAGTTTCAAAGAAAAAAATGGTAAACTTGTATGATTCTTGGCAATTATGTAAGAAAGAGAGGCATCCATTTTCTAGTCAAAATTGAAGAGCAAGAAAAATGGAAAATCTTTGACGGTTCTGGCTTCACCTAGATTAAGAAACAGAAAGCCAATCACTTCCATGCGGCTAAACTTGATAGATGCTATGTCGATTTCCCCTTCCTCCACTCGTTTGGAGATGTCAAGGCCCTCATTGATAAGACCATCTGTATGTCCGACCACCTGCCTTTGCTTATCTCCTTGAGGAACCCTTGCCACAACTTTAAGGCCGACTGGCTGCACTTGGACCCTACCCTGCTTTGAATCCCCTATGTCATTGAGCAGACCAAGGAGATATTTCTCAAATGGTTTAGGATTTGCCCCAGCCCTTTGGTTGCTTGGTCTAAAGCCATTAAGGAAGTGCAAGCTCTTTTCACTCACTATAGGAACCTCAGAAAAAACATTAGGTATACAAGAAGGCAACAAATCGCTAGAGATATAGACTCCATATTGGCCACTAAAGGACCCAACTTTATGGATATATGAAGAGTACGTTGAGGCTAGTAGCCTTCTCTCTTCTTCAAGAGAATTTTGGGTGGGGAGAGTCGACCGTCCCAACCAATTCATGTTTTCTTTGCTTAAAAAGAAGAAATGTAAGGAATTCATTCCGATGTTGATGAAAAAGTCTGGTGGTGTTTCTATGAGTATGAAGGAATTCGCAAGAGGTTACATGCTTCTTTACAGATGTTTTCTCTAGTTCTCCCAAGTGGGGGGAGGATATCCATGGAGCCAGAGCTAACATTGCCTTAAAGAGGAATAAAAATATTCCTCCTTGGCTCCTTGTCTTGCTGGACCTGCCCCTCACTGCTAGTGAGATTAAAGAAACCATCAGTAAATTGAAACCCTACAAATCTCCTGGTCTTGATGGTATTCCCAATGAGTTTTTCATTGCTCTTGATCATTTCTTGACCCCCTATATTCTCTTGGTGTGGAAAAAAGCTATTACGAAAGGCACTCTTTGTATTGAGATCAACATTGTAGTTATAAAAGTGATTCATATGAGAGGACCTAAGGAGGATCTCAACAACTGGAGACCTACTACCTGCTTGACCTCTATCTATAAGATCATAGCCTCTACCTTCGCTAGAAGACTCAGTCCCCATATGAAAGACTTTATCTTGCCTGAACAAAAAGATTTCATCAAAGGCCACTTCATTTTGGATGCCATCATCTCCCTTTGGGAAGGTATTGACTTTTACCAAGAGTCCAACCAACATTTCTACTTTTTTAAGATAGATTTTGACAAAGCCTATGATAGAATGGAATGGGATTTTATTCTCCAATCCCTTCATGATATTGGGCTTGGAAAGCACGTCATTAGAGTTGTGAGTACCTTATTTGGAAATGCCCATTCTAGAGTCTCTTTGAATGGAGCTCTCTCTCCCCACTTCACACTCAAGAGATCCATGAGACAAGGTTGCCCCCTTGCCCCCCTCCTCTTTGCCATTGCTAGTGACTCCCTTGGGTGGCTGCTCAAGGATGCCTTGTCCAACAACAAGCTTAAATGGATTTCCATTTCAGGGTCCTCCAATCAACTCTGCATTCAGGCTTTTGCTGATGAAACTAACATTTTGGTCAAAGTTGAGCCTAATTATGTTGACTGTGTGGTTGACTACCTAAACACTTTCTCTTTATCTAGTGGGATCCATATTTACCATAAAAAATAGCTTTTAAAACTTCCACCAATCAAGTGCCCCCTCAATCACTTCTTTGGGTTGTGACATTATTAAGGAAGTGGAAATTTTCAGACTGTTGGGTATCTCCATGGGGTTCCAGGTGTCCCTTAACCAAAGGTGGGACTAGATCATGAACTAGTTTAGAAAGAGGATCTTTCAATGGTATGCCTATCAATCATCCCTCTCCCATAGAGTCCTTTTTCTAAAGCACTACATCTTTCCCTCGCTTGTGCAGTTTCTCTCCTCCTAGATGCCTAATAAAAAGAATTTCAATTTGGTTTTTGCTCTCTTAAGAAGGTTCTTGTGGGATGGGGGTGGGGCAACACTCACCAAATAGAATCCCCAAAGTGGCATGGACCACCTGTTGTCTCCCTAAAAAAGAGGGTGGGCTTGGCATCTATTGCCCTATCAAAATGGCCACAAACCTTGAGCCAAATCGGTAGTTAGGGATGTTGAATCCACAGACATTTGGGCTCTCCTCCTAAAACATGACTTGCACAAATTCTACCTCACGAATTACAAAGCTTGGAAAGGGCATAATCTCTAGGATATAATGGTTTCTCCTCAGTATTACACTCCTATTGGCAGCACCATCTCTTGCAGGCTCTGGAATGCTTAGATGCACGTCAAAACTAAATGTTACCCCAACCCCAAGTATTTTCTTCTTTCTGACTTCTTCATGTAGGAAACTATCTGGAGTGGATGGCTCTCACTGTGGGAGAATGGCTCTCTGGGCATTAAGCAACACAAATGCTTCATTTATGAGTTATCTTCCCAAAGAGATGTATGCCATAATAACCAGCTTCTATCCACTCAGCAGATTGCTACGAGTTCTGACCTCTCTGTTGGGTGCTTGGAGGTTCTGTTGGAGCACAAAAGCATGCTGGTGAAGATACTTGTTGATTGTCATGAAAGAACAAGGGTTAGCTTTAGAGAGATCACTGAAGACATGTTGAGAAGATTAAAAAAAAAAGCAGAGATGAACTATCATCACCACAGTGCATAAGCTTAATTCTAGATGGAAGCTTTGCTGGAATGTTGCTTAGTGGAAGCAAAGGTTTTCGAGTCTTTGGAACCTCCCCTTCAACATCAATCACTCTTCTTTGATGTGGCTCATCCAACACAATGAGGTCTGGTGTGGTTCCAAAGCCAAGAAATATGGATTCGAAAATGAAATTTGTAAATTTTGTGGCAATGAGGAGGACATTCCCCATCTTTTCTTCACTTGCAGGCATGCTCATAAATTTTGGTGCTTGCTCTCTCCTATCTGTCATAAAATGCAGGTCAACCTCTCCTATAGAGAAACCTTGATGGGGTCCAATAGTGGTATGGACTATGTGTTGTGGAACATTTGGAGGGGTCATATCCTTTGGCACATTTGGATATCAAGAAACAACAAGGTGATGAATAATAGGAACTACTCCATGCTGCATATCTGTGTCAAGGGTCTCAAGAATTTAGGGCACAAATATATATCTATGATCAATGATGCTCCTCATGAGCACTTCCAGTTTTCAATTCACCTTGTTGCTATAGCTCCATGTAAGTGGAGGGACTTCCTCCTCCAACTCTATTGTAATACTCAACTGGAAATGATACTTTCATCTAGTTAAAGAACAATTGAGCTTATGCTTATATTTGTAGCCTCATAGTGGCCCCTTCTATTCTTCGCAGCTGATGTCTGCTATATTTTTTTAGATAGGGGTGGACTGCCCTTTGTACTGATTTACATTTCTTTTTTAATTCATATTTCCTGCTTCTTCCAAAAGAAAACAAGGATTTATTGGAGTTGGTGCACATTGATATTTGGGTTCTAATGCATGAGCTTTCACTTAGAGGTAGTAATTATTATGTTAATTTTGTGGATGCGTTTAGTCATATTACTTTAGAGTATTTCCTTAAGAACACAAGTGATGTAGGTGATTTTTATGTTAAATTTGAAGAAATGGTAGAGAATCACGGAGGAAAGGTGATTAAAAAATTGATAATACGATGGTTGTATTGAATATTTCTATGGGTTGTTTAATCATGTTCTTTGGGATGAAGGTATAAAAAGAGAAATCATACGAAAATACACTCCTCAGTGCAATGGAGTCGCTAAAAGAATTAATGAAATTATTATAGAAATAGCTAGTTTTATGAAAAATGAAAAGCATATCCCATTGAATTTCTCAGTTTAAGTAGTAAATACACTAGTATATTAATGAATCGTATGTAAATATCTACAATGCATAATTTAACTTATTTTGAGGTTTTATATAATAGAAAAACTATTATTGATCACTTGCATGCATTTGGATTTGTATGTTTGTCTATCGTACTATATACAATGAGAACTACTTTAGAGATGAAAGCAAAAACAACGTATTTTAATGGCTTTTGGAGATAATTAGAAAGGTTACAATTGATATATTCTAGTAATCAAAGAAATGATTATTAGTCGAGATGTATGCTTTGACCAGTTATTGTCTTGGCATAGAGATCATAATTTGCGGTTCAAAGATGAAATGCAAGAATAAATTTAGGATGGTATACGTGATTAAATAGTAGTGAATTCAAAAGAGGAGAATGGCTTTAATTAAGAAATATTCTCAACTACCTCAAAAAAGAAACAAAAAGTTAAAGCAAATCTTGTTGAGTTAAACGATGATGTAGAGATAGGTGAAACTTCTAAATCTGGTTCAATAAGACATGAACATGAAAGAAAAGAAACAAATTTAAATGTATATTGAATCTTATTCTATCTCGCGTTAAACTTTTAGCTCCAAAAGTGTTGAAGACTAAGAACTTACATGTTTCTAAAATTCAAACAAATATGCAAATTTGTGCAATGGGATGCAAGTGACATAGATGCATTGAAAGAAAACAAGATAGGAAAGCTTTTATCATGAGATGAAAAGATGAAGCTAATTGAAAATAATTTTCTCTTTTGTATGAAAACAAAAATAACAATGGTTTTGTTTCCATGTACAAGGTAAGATTACTTGCAAAAGGTTTTGCACAAACATATGGAAATAGGAGAGGTTTAGCTCAATTTCAAAGATGTCTACAATTCAAATCATTCCAAGATTTATAGCTAGTAAATATATTTGAACATGATATTAAAAATACATTTCCCACGATGAATTTCAAGAACAGGATTAAGTGGAGAAAACTAAAGAATTTTTCAACAGAAAGTATCTAAAATATGCTTGTAGTTGTTAGCTTTATAAATTGCTCATTTTTATGCAGTAACATGTTTCCATTTTGCAGTGTAAATTTTCGACGGATTAAGAGAGGGGCGGAATCGAGGAGTGAGATGCATCATGAGTGCGAGAGAGAATGAGGAGAGCTGGAAGGGGTGGCACATGGGGGAGATGTGGAAGACTTGTGCAGATAAGGAAGCACGGTAGGAGGTCAAGGATAGCATACCCTAAGGAAGAAAGTTGATTTTAAAGACTCATAAGAAACAAAAGTGGACGCTCTTAAGGACTTTCCTTCTCAACTCTTGTTTGCGCACCAGTGCTAGAATGATATCACTATAACATATGAGGGGCATACCGACTCCGCTTATACTGACGGTCACTCGCGGTGCCCGTATAAACGTCAAAAAGCATGACTTAAAGATACCGACGGTCAAGTGACCGTCAGTATGATCGTTTTAAACGGATCGTCGGTGTGCTCCGCAGTCGTTGGTATAAGCGTCGGTATAACCATTGGTATGAGCGTCGGTATAAGCGTCGGTACTATGGAATGATGAAAGGGATACATTTGTACTTCTCGAACATTGTGAGCAAGTTGTTTTTATACCAGATTCAAAAGAACGAGAGTGGCTATTTGTTTTACAAGTTGCCCCACGAAGTAGACAAATTTGTGAGAATATAGATGTACAAGATAGTCCATCTGTAGTGGACTCAGAGATCATTGTTCGAGAAGAAGAGGTCATTGAAGAAGAGGTCATTGTTTGAGAAGAAGAGGTCATTGTTAGAGAAGACGAAGCAATAGACCATGATCACGAAGAAACCAGCATAGCTTCATTTATGAAATATATCACTTTCTTTGTACATGCTTCATTTATGAAATATATCACTTTCTTTGTACATGGTTCATGGTTCATTCTGATTATCTCTTTTGTGTCCAATAATATTCTGTTTTATGAAATCATAATTCGGTTGACATTAGAGTACACATCACATGTACTCGATTTTTTTTGGGCAGAGTGTATTGTCTTTTGTTAAGCAACATCATGGTATTGTTGCTGTAGCAAAAGACAACACGCTCTGCCCAAAAACACTTTTGCAGATATGGTTGTCGGTATAAGCGACGGTACTCCCAGTAATGTCATCGGAATAAGCGTCGGTACACCCAGCGAGCGTCAGTATACGTGACGGTGCACCTAGCAGAGGCGTCCGTATGGGCGTCCGTAAGAGCGTCAGTATTACCGATGCTTATACCGATGCCCATACCGATGCTTATACTGATGCCCATATTGGCGCTATAGTACCGACGCACATACCGACAACTACACCGACGTCGCAGCAAAAATAGCCACGTTCATTTCCCTTAGTAAAAACCTCGGTATACGGCCGAATTGTTGTAGTGTATGAAGTGAAGTTTATACTAATGATGTGTCCATCGCCAGCTTGATACTTTCATCTCTATTTGTCATCGACTTTTATGTATGATATTTTAATGTTCAGTACCTAGTAGCTAAGCACCTCATCTTCAGAGAGTTAGAGGCACACCAAAGGAGATTGCCATCGTTCCTACGATAGAGGTGCAAGTACGTAATGATTCAGACTCAGTGAGTTTTCAAAAGAAGATGTTGAATGGAATTGATATGCCTCTTCTAGAACAGAATAGTCACGAAAACATACCCAGAAGGTGCTTTCCATGGAGGAAATGATAACAGGGCAAAGAATAGGCAAAAAGGGAGCATAGAGTCCTTGAAATTTTCTTCTTAAACATTATGTAAGAGAGAGAATCTATGGAAAATGAGCTACTGTTTTTTTTAAAGGGCATTAGACTTTTACAAGGGATGCTTCCAGACAAAGGAGATTTCGGGTGTCCAATTATGAAGGCATGAGGAAAGGAGGTGAAAGCAACTTGTAACAAAGGCTAAAGATAACAGATTCGATGCTACTGAATGGAGTGCTCAAAAACCATGAGCCATAAACGAGAAGTCACATCATGTTGCTAAACTTTGGCATACAAGATATTGGGTATCCATAGCCTAGTGAGAGAGAAAGGGATGTACTGAAAGAATTTTGGATCTACCCATCTATAGGGAATGGAGGTCCGAAGAAACTCATTGATTTTTGGTTTTTGCTGTGTTTTCTAAGCCAAGAGAAAGAGGCGGAAAAGAATGCAAGAGGGTACTACATGGAACGGATGGATGCATGCGCATAAACTCAGAGGGTTTGCAAAGAAAAGATATGTTCCTAAAGGCAGGCACGTGAAAAAGTATTGAGGAAAGAGGATAACAGTTGACTGTTCTAAGGTACAACGGTAAACATATTTTATTGGCCTCGTCAATGATTTGAAGGAAAACAAAGGGCAGTTTGAATCTCTAGTAAAGAATTGAGACGCGTTGTTCTTACCATACAAAAGATCTGCATTGTCGTTGTTTTTGAGGAGTTTCAGTAGCATAATCATAAAGGAACAAAGCGGATGGATGCTATAACCATTTTTTTTTTCAATTCCTCAAGTAGCTCAATGCAATATGTTAGAGAATATGTTCGATCGATGACGTTAATGTGTAATTGATGAGAATCTGAAGAGAAAAAAAAGGTTAGTGCCTACATCCTTTGAACATAGCAAGATGAAATTTCTCTAGGCTCTGTAAACATGCTTCTCTTTCGCATAGCTTACTTTGTTGGATATAATATGTAAGTAGTTGTAAAAGCGTTTCTGATATTCAAGGATATTGAACCTCATTTTAGTACCTTCATAATGATGAGTTAATGTGTTTAAGAAAAGGACATTAGGGAAAACAATTGATGTATGCAGATTTGGAGTTATGAAAGAAAGACAGAGAATAATCATTGTTTCTCTGTGTCTCTCTGTGATGGAGTAATTTAACCATTTAAAAATTCCACTAGTTCAGCCCATTGTTGTCGAATCCATTATAACTTTTGGATATTGTGTGAGAAGTGTAAAATAGATGGTAGCTTTGGTGCATGTAAATCACTCCCCTATAACTCCATCCTAATGTTCAATCGATTTTGCCTTTAACTTAATGTTTTGCTTTATCAATGGTGATTTTTAATCCAAGAGAAATAGTTGTTCATTTGTATGTCATACCTTATATCAACTCAAGGATTCGTTTTCTTGAATCTCGTTCAAAAGTTAATGCACGTCGAATCCGTATTTGGTTTCAAGAATTTTCATTCGCATTCTGTATTAGATAATGGCATAAATGTCCGTGAATGAGTATAGGTTTTAATTTTTGTTGTTGTTTTGGGGTACACATTTACTAAATGTATTGTGAGTGTTTTGAGACTATGAATATAGTGACAGTGAGAGAAATATATATGCCACAATGATCGGGTAGAAACTTTGCGTTTGCTTCATTAATAAAAGAAGACTTGTCAGATTGAAAACTTTGTAGAGTATCTAATTGAAGTCAAGACGTTTAGATATGCAATGCCCCAAAGAAAAATGTGAAAGGCGGGGGTGAATTAAGGACATGATAATGAGAGCGAGGAATTTATGAACATATAGGTTGGTGAGGTGTGCTCATGTGTACATGAGAAAATTGCTCGCAAGTCGATTAGGAATCTTGATAACTAGAGTCGAAATACAAGGTGAGCTTTAGGTCAAAATCTGGATTAAATTTGAATTGAAGATAGGCTGAAGTTTATCCAAGGATCGGGCTCGGATTTCCTAATCAAAGCGACATCAAAAGAGAATGCCGAAGTTGAACCAAAGTTAAAATTGGAACGAAAAGAATTGGACTTGGGTTAGAATTAGAACTTCAAGATGAGGGCAAACCTCTAGGGTAAGGATCGAACTTACAAGTGTAGTCCAAGACTCACTCTATGCGGATCAAAAAAGCAAGTGCATTTGTGCACATTTGTGAGCTTGGAGGTAAGAAGGCTCACGAAAATATGAGAAATCGAATAGATATAACAAAGTTGGCTCTAAATATTTGCATATTTTCTTGGGTTCAAGACCTTTATCCATTTGGTTATCCTATGGGGAATCGCGAAGGTAAATGTATTTATGCACGTTGGTGGACTTAGAATAACAGAAACTTAATGAGATACCAAAAAGCCAGAAAGTAGGATTGCATATATTCATCTTTTTCTACAGCTCATGACCTATATCTACTATCTTAATAATAACATTATATAGTTTGAGACAATGATCTAGATCCTAAAATCATCCATAACAAAGCTATTTGGAAGTCCAAGGATACAAACCAAGTTCTTCAGAGCTTCATTTATATGTGAATTTTTCGATACATCAATGCATATATATTTTTATCTATGTTGATGATCTCATTATTGCAAGAACTACTAATGAGGATATTGATGAGATCAAGAAAATAACTTGGTCTTGAGTTAAAGAATTCGGATCTTGCACTACAAGGAATAAGGGGGCCTAGCAATGTCCCAATTTTTTAAAAAATTATAGGTTGTGTCACTTATGCCACACTATTTGAATGGAACCTCGCATACGGATGCTCAAGAGGAAAAAGTGATTAAGGCACATAAGCAACAGTGGCTGTCACCTATGTGACAGTTTTAGACATCCTTGCTTAGAGCATTGAAATCTAATAGTGCTTAGAGCGACCATGCAGAACTGCTTGCAATGTAAAAGCCTCCCATAAGCCAAACCAAAACAGATATCTCTTACCACATTATTTCTAGGATCAAAAGCTAGAGTGACCTTGAGAGTGAGAGAGATGCTGCTTGGAGCACACTCCCAGGAGACCCACATGCATACACATGCACATGCATGCATACATTCACACATGCATATGCATACATACATACACACATGCATACACACACATATACATACACACATATGCATAGACACATATACATAGACACACATACACATATACACACACATATACACTCACATACACACATAAATACACGTGCAAACACACACAAACACATACACACAAAAACACATACAAACACATATACATATATACACATATACATGAATATTCACATAGACACACATATACATATATACACACACATATAAACACTCACATGGATACAAAACACATGTATACACATGCATATGCATACATACATACAGACATGGATACACACATAAATACATACACAAATAAATACATACAAACACATATGCATACACACACATACACATATACACACACATACAATCACATGCTCAAATGTACATACAAATGCATACACACACATATGCATACACAGACATATAAATCATTTTGAACTTTCAAAATTCGATTGTGGGGATAATGCTTACGAATGAATAATTAGGTAATTTTATTCGTGTAGGAATACTTTAGGGATGAAAAGTTTTATATTCTCTTTGTAAATCTTATCCACATCATGTTTTCTAGTTGAAAATTGAATGTGAAGATGAAAGAATTAAGAGAAATGTTGTGTGAGAGAAAGGTAGAGCATGCATAAGAGAATAAAAGTGTGTCTGAAATTTTTCCGAATCATGTTTTAAATACCTCGTTTAAGGCTCTTCATTTAGTTCCTTGTAAGAAAATTCCTTTACTTTATTCTCTCTCTAGAATTTCTAAACACGTAGGGCTCAAAAGTGATACATGGAGGAGGATTTGGACCTAGTTCATCTCTAACACTATTGTGCAGATTGAAGAGGTAAACATTTTTGTGTCCCATAAGCTTAAGCCGATTCCACACTATTTTTGTGTTACACTGCTTGGAAAACTTCCATTTTTTAATTAATTAAAATAAAATGGGATTTTTCTTTCTATTTGAATCCGTGATTTTTAAGCATACATGTTGCAATTCACACTTATGGATTTCTTTGGATAGGTCGTTTTCTTGGTTTCTTCTATTACTGGACAGTTTTAGCTAAAATCAAAAACTACTTGAAGCGCATAAACACTTTATACTTTGCCTTCAGGTGATATACCCATGCATGCCTGGAAAATCATCAATCAAAGCCATGAAGTAAAGATACTTCCCAAAAGAAGGTGTTTGCATACGACCATAGACATCATTGTGAACAAGCTACAATTTCTAAGTAGTTCAAACTAAAACATCTATTGGGAAGAAGAAACACTGCATTTTACACAAAATACAACCTTCACAAACATGTTTACTAGGTGCAGTAAGTTTGGGCACAAAGAAAACCATTTTAGATTTCTATAAGCATAGGGAACTAGCAAAACTCAGATGACCAAAGTGTGCATGCCAAAGCTTTGCATCTGACATAGCCTAAGAATCATGTACTGCACATGCTAAATCATTAAAATATTTTACATAGTCAATGAGCTTATACAAACCATGATATAAAAATCGAGAAGCAATGATGACATCACCATATGATACATCATGAACTCTATGTACATCTATCATCAAAAAATTTTTGAACTAAGCCAATCTTTGCTAATCTTGAAATTCACAAAAAACGTTTTCTTGATTCGTGGCATAAATAAAGCATCCCACAATCTAAAAGAGCTACCGTCAGTAGTAGTTAGAATGATCTTACCAACTCCCATAATAGGATAAGAGGAGTTGTTGATGCATGTGATAGTATTCCCTTTAGCGGCATGCTTAAGTGAAGTGAAGAAATTGAGTTGCAAGGTAATATGTTTTGTTGCCTCACTATCAAAGTATCAAACATCTGAGTCTACTACAGACATACACTGCTCTTGAGAAGACGGTTCATAACAAAAAAGTGTGGTAAATGCCAATTTTTCATTCTGCACAAGATTAGTAGACTCTATTTTACGTGTAGAGGCCTCTACAACACCCATTCCAGCCTCTTTCTTCTTTGCCTCTTTTGCAGTGAGTTTTGGATAGTTCTTTATGACATTTTCATTTCCTTTAAAGTATTTGCAACACAAATTCTTTTTTTTTTGTTTTGTTCTCTTCTCTCTCATGTTTCTTTGATTGTACAAAATTAGCTAATTTTTGCTTACTAGTAGATGAGCTTGATTTATCTTTGCCCTTCTGACAAGCCAAAAAAGCTTGATCTACATCATGCATAATGGACCTATTATACCTAGACTCATCTTCCTACAACAAAACAAAGACTAAATCCTCAAATGTTAAGGCATTTGGATTGCCTTTCATTATCAATCAAAGAGTAGACGCAAAACTCTAATATGAATCTGGAAGGGCACTCAGAACAGCCTACACAATTGAATTGTGAGGCAAGATTTCATCAACAAAAATCAATTGCTCCTTCAAATTTTGATCTTTGTCAAAAAATTGTCCATGGAATCTCCTTCATTCATGTACTCACTCTCCAACTCTTTTCGGAGGTAAGCATCATGAGCCTCATGTTGGGTGTGTGTGTAAGTGCGAGAGACATACGAGAAGCACACACAAGGATCACAAACACAACAAGACATACGGAGAAGATGATGGCAAGAATAGCTCTCTCTATTGATGATGAACTGAACTAAACTAAACGCTGAATAATGTCCCTAAGTACAAAGTATCACCACATATGAGAGGGTCAAGTATGTGGTAACATGGGGAGGAAACCTCTAGCCAACACTAGAGTAAAAAGTGCCCATGTATAGGGAAAAGGTTCACATCAAAACTACTCAAGGAACACAAACAAGGAGTGAGAGGTCAGCCCCACAAGGTAACAAGCCTAAGATTTTTGAAAAGCTTCAAACTTTTCCCGTGGAAGAGTTGTGGTAAATATGTCTGCCACATTATCTTGTGTACGCACATATACCAAATCAATATCTCCTGCATGAATATGCTTTCTCACATAGTGATAATGCACCTCAATATATTTGGTCCGTGCATGAAACACTAGGTTTTGTGCAACAACCAAAGCACTCTGGCTATTAGTGAGAATATGTGTAGTAGCATCAATCTTCATGCAAAGATCCATCAATAGGCATCTCAGCCATATACACTTCACTGTAGTTGTGAAAATTGCCTTGTACTCAGCTTCACAACAAAATTTCACCACTATAGGTTCCTTCTTACTCAACCAAGATATGCATGAGTCTCCAAGGAAAAAGCAAGTACACTAGTGGACATGTGAGTATCATAACAACCATCCCAATCACTATCTATAAAAGAATGCAAGCATGGCTGAACATCTCTACCATAAAAGAGACCTAAGATCAAAGTGCCTCGGAGATATCTAAACACACATTTCACCACTTGCCAAGGCTTAGTGCTAGGGCTATGCATGAATCCACTCAACTAGGAAACTGCATACTGTATATCTGGCCTTGTGTTGCATGCATATATAAGACATCCCACAGCTTGATGATAAAGAGAAGCATCAAATGCATCACTGGAATCCTCAAATGAGAACGTGAATCTTGTCTCAACTGGTGTGGAAAGTGGCTTGCAATCCTCAAAGTCAAAACGTTGAAGTAGTTTTTCAACATGCTTTGCTTGATGCATAACAATTCCTCCCCCAATAGTTACAAATTGGATGCCAAGATAGTAGCTCAAAAGACCAAGATAAGTGACATGAAAAGTATGTTGCTCCAAAAGAATGTCATTTTTTGCATCACATGACACACTCAAGAGTATGTAATTGACATAAAGAACAATCACTATAAGATCAGCCCTATTTTTGCGTACATAGAGTGTGCTTTCAATCGGACTACATGTGAAGCCAACAGCAATCAAGTGCTTATGGATTTTGTCATACCATGCACGTGGAGCTTCCTTGAGACCATACAAGTCTTTATGCAAGTGACAAATCATATGCTCTTTCTCTTTCATAGGAAATCCAGGTGGTTGCTTCACATAAACCTCTTCTTGCAAATCACCATTCAAGAAGGCTATTTTTATGTCTAACTAGTGCACTTTCCAACCTCGACGGGCAACCAATGCAACCATGGTACGAATGGCAATCATGCGTGAAGCAAACGTTTCCTCATAGTCAATGTCATATTGTTACGCATATCCTTTGACAACCAATCTAGCTTTGTAATGATCAATGCCATCATATTTTCTCTTAATTTTATAAACCCACTTTGTACCAATGGCATTCTTTCCTTTTGGCAATTCATATAACTCCCAAGTATGTATGGAATCCATTTCTGATTGCATAACCCTCATCCATTGTGGATCATCATATGCATCTTCAAAAGAAAGCGTATTTTCATTACATGTTGTAGCAATAAGAGAATAATCCACAAAATTACTTGATGCATGGTGAGAGCTTGATCTTGTTCTACCGAGTAAAGGTGCACTCAATTTGCTGTCCTACAAAGTTTGTTTCAGCCACTTTGGCATAGATTGTGCACTCTTGATAGACATGCGTTCATTATGTAATACATCTTCAACATGTACATCATGCGTGGGATGAATTTCATGCTCATGTCAGCCATATTTTGATGCAAATGTTCAGCCATATGTGGCTGGAAAGTTCCAGCAGTTTTGACAATTTTTTGCTAAAATTTTTTAGCCATGTTTGGCTGGAAATTCTCTGCATTTTCAACCCTATTTGGCTGGAATTTTTTACCCCTTTGAGCCTCACTTGGTTGGTCTACATGGGCATAGTCAAGCACACCATTTTGGAGCAAAGGCATGACTGTATCAAACACATCTTGTGAGCTAATTGTTGGCTGTTTTTTGCATTCAAGTAGAGGGAAAACTGAATTTTCAGCAAATACCACATCTCGCCTCACAATAATTTTGTTCATCAATGGATGATTCAAATGGTATCCCTTAATTTCAACACTATAACCAACAAATATACAGTTCTTTGCCTTGTCATCAAGTTTGTGATGTTGTTGTGATGGCACAAGAGCATATGCCAAACAACCAAACACACACATATGACTAACCATAGGCTTATGACCAATCCAAGACTCATAAGGAGTGATGACTCTCAATGCTTTTGTAGGGAAGTGATTCAACACATAGTTTGCACACATGACCACTTCCATCCAAAACTTATCAGGAAGATGCTTTCGTTTAACCATACATCATGCCATTTCCAGTAGAGTTCTATTTTTACGCTCAGCAACACCATTTTGTTGAGGTGTATATGGAATCATACATTGGTGTGAAATACCTCTTTCACAAAGAAAAGCATTAAACTCATGTGACATGTATTCACCACCATGATGCATGTGTAGAGTCAAAAGCTTTTGTGAAGAAAAATTTTCAGCTATAGCTAAAAATGATTTGAAGCAAGAAAATACCTCATTCTTTGCTTTCATAGGATACACCCATGTATGGCGAGTAGTATCATCAATGAAGGTAACAAATGTTGGAGCAAGTCTATGACAAGCCTAAGTATTGGCTTGAGTCCCACAAAGTCATAGAAGAAGCTTTAAAATGAAGACAACGTAAAGTTCACTTGTGAACTACCTCTTGTAACTTATTGAAGTCTTACTTGATGTAAAAGTGAAAGAATCTTAAGTGGATGAGTCCACTTGATCGAAAAGGGAAAGAAAAGCCATGAATTCGTGATTGATGGTAGTTGGAGAATCAAATCAATCACTAATAGATTGAAGAGTGATTGTGGGAAGTTAGGCTCCCAAAACCAACTATAAATACATGGCAGTTTTAGTCATGGTTAGAGAAGACCTCCAAGGGCTGAGATTTTTTACATATCAAGGTGTGGTTTCAAGGCACACATATGTACCAATAAGTCCATTTTATTGTACAATCAATATAATTTCATTTTCATGATCATTTGAGTTCATATCTTCATGTTCTTGGGAAGTGGACTGTTCACTGCCATATCTCTTAGTCTTCTCAATCAGATGGCAGAGATGATTTCTTTGAGCTTGGTGAATCATTTTTAGTGATATAACTTGATAAATTTAGCTCTATAAGTCTACTGTATGCTCACCAATTTTCATTAAATTTGGATGTTTCAATCTTTAGTTATGGTCATTTGAAGTCAACTCTGTCACCTCATTTTCTTCTTCTCTGCCAACACTCTCTCAGAACAAGAATTTTGTCAGAGCTGTTTCTTAGTGTGTACATGACCATTTTCTATGATTTAAAGCTTTTTAGATTTCGCATACTGTCTAGTATATGCCTACAAACGTTCATAATCATTTGATTTTTGAGTCATGAGATATTAGCATTTTATTGCTCACAGGTTTGAGTACTATTGCAGCTGAGAAAATCGGTGTCATCCTATGACTTGCTAAGTTTTTTTTCTCTTTGTGTGGTTCATCATTTTTTATCAAATCACTCTACATTGTTCGCGTATTTAGTGTATAAGAACATAAATAGCAAGTTTTTGGCTCTTAAATCTACTCCAACGTATCTGTTTTGATTCAACTTTTTGAGAGTGGTCTTCGAAGGTACATAAGGTGTCTAATACATCCTTTGGCAAGCTAAAAGGTCCCACCACATGTCTCTCTCGTCCATTTGGCTGGTGTAGTGCAAAGTGTTTGCAACACCACTTCATCTTCATCAAGTACAAAACCATCTCTTCACACTGGTATCAGAGCAAGGTTGGACAACATGGCAGATGGATTTCCTTCATCAATTGACAAACTGGATAGAGATAACTACTTAGCCTAGTCATTAAGGATGGAAGCTTATCTTCAAGGAAGGAATTTATATGGTTATATAGCTGGAGATGAAGTTATGCGAAGTTTCATGAACAAAAGTCAACCAACACAAGAAGAGCAAGAAAGATTGAGCACATGGTGCTCCAAGGATGCACTTGCAAGGTCTTATCTCCTCAACTCTATCTTAGATTTTTTATTGCCTCACATTAGAAGTTATAAAACATCTCAGGAAGTGTGGAATGCACTTGAAGCCTTCTTCTCTTCAAGTACAAAGGCCAGGAAGATTCAATTATGGCTACACTTCACAACTCTCAAGAAAGCTCCCGAACAAAATGTGACCGATTTTGTCACAAAGCTCAAGGACATAGTAGATTAGTTGGGAAGCATTGGAGAGGTAATCCATGAAGAGAAAATTGTAAGGTAGGTCATCAATGGCTTCAAGGCAGATGACAAGTGGGAAGCATTCACCATAGCTATGGATCTATACATGGATATGCATGTACCAGATTTCAACATGTTCATAGGACAACTACTTACTCAATAGGCCAAACACAAACTTCTTAGGTTTTACAAATGCAGTCAAACTTACATTCTATGGCTGACCAGACCACTATATGTTTTATTAAAGAACATATACAAAGAAGTGTCCAGTGGCCATTTGGCGTTTCACATGCATACTAAAGGTAACACATTCTTCCAAAAATAATGGCTTACATTATCCAAATTGATATCAACATTGATCCGACAGTCCAGATTTTCCCTAGATCCAAATGGTGGAGAATGAAGGAACCTATTTTTCTCCCGTTTGCCCTAGATATCATATAATGAACCAATTCTAGCCATCCATTTGATAATTTCAATGATTTTAGTGAAAAGCCATTGATCCTAGGATTGAGAGTTGATTTCTCTAGATCCAAGGGCCCAAATTTATTCAAACAACTAGAAAAACCTCCCTCCAAATTCATAGAGCATCATTGTTAGGCATCCATAGGTCCCTTGCTAGCACATGGTTTCCTTGAGACGATAACCCTCAATTGAGCATGTGAGGATCCAAGGTGGGCTAATAAGAACATAATCCCTAGAATCAACTTCATCTTAGACTTCCAATGTAGGATAGGCTCATAAAGCCAATGGTTTCTCTATCTTTGCTCAGCCTCAATAAAGTGTGTGAGTGAGTTAGAGTTGGTTTATGAGTCTTTCTCTTCTTTAGTTAGACATTATACTTCTAGAAAGATATAGGGTCAATTGAGTGGAACCTATCCTCTCACATGTGACATTCGGTTGAAGTGTCGTGATGGGAGGGTTGTGCGGACTGCCTTTGATCACTAGATTGCTTAGCTTGATGTATCACAACACTCATGTACATGTCTTTCATTAAAATCTCTCTTAAGTCATGTCCCTTGTCTCTTGTCTCCTAGTATCTTGTATATTTTCACATGTTTCCTTTTATCTCTTTCTATGTGTGAGAAGGCTTTGCAATCTTGCGTTGAACCAATCAGGGTTATGCATTGAGATTGAGAGAATAAGTTTCTATTTATTTATAAATCATGGCCCACATGCATTCATGCTATCCACAAATACCCATGCATATGTTTCAATTTTAAAAATGTATAAGAAGCTCCATTTTTGGACCATTCTTCCTAGAAATCGATTCATGTGTATGGTTTTCTTTTGTTCTCATGCATACATCCACAAGAACCCATGCATATGAATTAGATTTTGAAAGTGTATAAGAACCTCCATTTTTGGACCATTCTTTCTTTCTAAATGGATTCATGTGTATGGTTTTCTTTTATTCTCATCATTCATGTTCATGGATTTATCTTGCATTCATATGTTCCCCTTCCCATAATCAAATCATCGCAACTCTACCCTCCATAACCAACTTCCCCTTCATCCTCACATTTTGATCACATAAACCTTCCAATACTCACTCGCTTCATACACTTTGCATGTGCCGCGACCGGACCTGATCCACCTGGATTGGGATCACCTCCACATATGAACTTGACATGAAACACTTCATGGCATTTGCTTCTGAACTTGTTGGGAAGTTGTGATCCATATCCTTTGTTTCATAGTTTTCATCCTTATCATATCATCATCATCATTCTTGAGTGTTGCACTAGATTTCTCACAATATCGTGCTCATCTTGGTCATGAAGTAAATAAATTTATGAGAGATCTAGAGCATCGCGCATAACTTACATATTCACATAAGATGGAGGAAGCATTCAAATCCCTTATTGTTGAGAGAAAAGGCCAACGCGTAGTCTCTTCTATGTTGAGAGAGAAGGGAAAATTCAATGGCATCAACATTACAAGCTACTTAGATTTTTTTGAAGAGAAACCTATGTTTTTTGGTCTTCTCAAGGATCTTTTGATACCAAGCTTTGAAGGAATTGTTGATATCTCTATCATAAACTTTTCACTCAACATGATAGTCTTCCTTGGCGTGATTTGAGAAAGGAGATGCTCAAATAATTCTATCTTGAGGGTTATAGCCAACATAATCGGGATGGAGCCTTAGGATGGGCCGATTTCCCAAAGCCTAGTAGCTCTATTACTCACTTACAAAGTGAGTATATTAGACGCTATGAACAACTTCCTAATGAGGATAAGCTAACTTTGGAGCTTGATGTTGTGATCAATTTTCCTAAGCTTCTTCATCTTGAAACTCATAAAGAAGTTGAACGGCGATTAGAAGAGCCGGACAAGCGTTATGGCCTTACTGACAATTGGCAAAAAGTACATAGAGTAGTAGAGGTTCTAGCCCCTACACATCAAAGGCAATCCATGCTTTATGAGCAAACTATTCTTCCTCAAGCTAGCTTCCTACAAGCTAACGAGCAAGTTAGAGAGCAATCCCATGCTGTGCTTTTTGACTCTACTCCTATTCCTCAAATGATGGAGCATAGTCAATGTTTTAAAGTAGAGCCAAATAAAAGTGTAGTTGAAAAATCTCAAGTGGAAATTATCACTAAGCAAATGGAAAGTCTTATTGCTACACAATCCAAGTTGGCTGAAGCTATGGATGCTATACAATCTAATTAGATCAAAAATTTCTAACATCAAATGATACAAATCTCTTTTCAAGGGCCTAATCAATATGCTATAGCTCCCAATCAGAATCCACAAGTAGCTCTTACTCAAGCATATCAAGTTCCTCCAATGCATAATCCTTCAATGTGATATCCTCAAATGTATCAAAACATGTATCCTCAAGGTTCTCAAAAAACTTTTCAAAATCCTCCAAATGCAAATTTTCAAAATCATCAACGGTATACTACGGAAGTTCCTCTGCACCTCAAATACCAGATGATTCTCCCCAATCTCCTCAAATACATCAATTGCCTTATCAAAATCCTAATTATCCTGCTCAACCAATATCTTACCAAGAAAATCCTCAATTTCAAGATTTCCCACCACAAGTTCATCAAAATCCTGAAAATCTAAATGGTTCTATGCGTGGTCCTCATAGGTGTCCTTTGTGTGATTTGTTAGAGCATGTTTTGAGAGATTGTGAACTTTGAAGGCCGCTAAGGAGCAACGACTAGTAATAGACATAGAAAAGAAGATCTTTGACTATCGATCTAGGCTACCTTTGCAAGGAAATTATGGTAAGGGAGGAATGAAAAAGCACTATGAAAATATAACCATGATGGACGTAGGAACTAGACTGGTGAAACTAGAGGCTCTTGACGAACAAGAAGTAGAATCAAGTAAACCCACAAAGGAAGTTACATATAATGGATAAAAAAAGTATGAGACTATCGTCTCTTTCCAATAACCATTGATCAAATGTATCTCTTAGTGATGCAACTTCCAAGCATTCAAAATAAGAATGCAATCACCATGAAATGAGTTCAAAATTATTCATGCCAGATTTTACCCTGAGGAGTTCTTTTTGTTCCCTTATAAAAAACTTGACATACCATACATGGATTTTTAGATTCAGGTCCCCCTCATCATTTTGATTGGGCTCATGAGCTAGTCTTCAAGAGTTTGTGGGAAATAGGCCTTGTGAATCAAATGTCAGGAATAATAAAAAGCTTGTCTTTGATGAAGTGTATCAAGAGTTGTAGAAGAGAAAAGCGTCAACCATTTCCAAAGCGGGCACTCATACACTTCAGTATTCTTTCAATTGTTCATTAAATTCGGCTAGAAAAGAAAATCTAGTTTATGTTGTTTAGCAAAAATGCCTTGGACGGCTTGAAAGGCGAAATGAAGGTTGGTCCATTAGATGATAAATATTGAACAAAATGTTGGCTCTAGCAAGAATGGCTTGAGTGGCTTAATGGGTGAAATGAAGTTTGGTCCATTAGATGATAAGTATTGTACAGAATGTTTGCTCTCTCCAAAAGGAAATAGTCTCTCCCATGACTCCTTGGAAAAGAAAAGAAAATATTGGTACATCCGCAAGAGGAACTTGAAAAGATCTTGCTTTCCATAAACGTAATCACCTTAGTTGACCTCTTTAGATTCCATAGTCAAACAATTAGGAATTTTACAAGATGTATTTTTAGATCTTTTGGAAGGTTGACTCTCCAGAAAGGGTTTAGTATCAAACTAATCATTGTTTTTTCTTATTTAGGAAAAACAATTTTTAAAATTTAGAGTGTCATCAATATATGTGTTTCACCTTAAAAGCATGCATCATCCGTTGTGATGGAATGACAAATTTGACCCTATGGAAGATATACTATGGTATTGAACTCCTTGTCTATGATATATGAAAGAAATAATATAAGAGTGCAATAGAACAATGGAGACAAAGAGAGATGCAGATTTAGAGATGGACAAATTAAATTCTTGATTTCTCCCAACATAGAGCTTACATGGCAAGCTAGGAAAAGTGTATATTAAGGGCTTACTAGTGCAGAATGGTATGTAGAGCTTCAAGTGGGCCATCCTTTTATAGCTTTTATATGGGAGTTTGTATAGATAAGCATAGTCAAAAGAAACAAAATAATTGGAAAAATAAAGAATCCAAACATATGTCCATGAACAAAATTCCTACCATCTCGACCCTCTAGGACATGCGGATATGCCACTCAGACAGAGAAATGGGGGCAAAGCCCTGCTCTATAGTCCCCCTATTAAATTTCTATGGGCAAATTGCATGGTGTCACAAGGCCTTTATTTTTTCCTTGAATGGAAACCCAATAGCCCACAAATTGATGCCTCACATAACCTCATGGGTAGGCTCACAAAGATCATCTATTACCATCAATCCTCACACATAGACCTAATCTAACTTAGACATTAGGGTTCAACAAATATGTGGGCTCTCATTATGGATTATTTTCATAATGATGGTCTTACAAATTATCATGGGTCGTTGGTGGTCTCTTAAGGTTGGAATATGGAGTGAATCTAACACCCCATCCCCCTCAATGTCCACCTTGCGGCTAGCTACATCCTTGGTCTAATGAAAAGCTTTGGAAAGGGTCGATGAAGTTGATCTCAGCTAAGAGCCTTGGTGAAGATATCTACTTCATTTTCTTTAGTTGCACATAGATTATCTCCATGACCCATCCTTGATCTACTCACACATATGGTGATACAAAAATTCTACGTGTTTGGTATGTACATGGACAACAAGATTCTTGTTGATGGCCATGCAATTCTCGACATTATAATTCAGCATTCTAGCCATCTCTCCTTGTATTGACATGTGCTATAGCATCCTCCTCAACCATACTACTTCACATGCTAAAACGCATGCCAGTTTGGTCTAAACTGGAGTAGAAGATAATACTACAATTGATTGCTTCTTACTGCTCCCACAAGAACTCCCATATCCTAAAGAAATACAAAATCTAGAACTAGACTTTTAGCTAACAATAACTCTTGCCCAATATGAATCATGGTATCCAACCAGAGCTGATTCTTCTTCATATAGAATACCACAATCAATGGTTCCTTCCACATACTTCTGTATTTGCATACTTGCCTTCCAATGAGTTTGGCAAGACTTAATAGAAAATCTACTTACTACCCCAATAGAACACAAGATATTTGGTCTCCTGTTTCACAAGTAGACAAGAATTCAAACTAATTCAATGTATCTTTGAATATCCACTTCAGGTGAAGTATCTTTAAAAGATAATTTTGTGTTGACCTCCATAGGTGTAGAAATCTCCTTGCAATCCTCCATGTCAAATGCCTTCAACATTCTACTCCCATACTTTTGGTGCGAGATAAAAATTTTCCTTAGTACCTACCATACTTCAAAGAATAGAAAATTAACACATAAAGGCTAAGTCTATCATTTCAAACTTTGAGCTCACGACAAATTTCCTTTGTTGAAGAAGAACATCATTATTTCTTATAATCACAAGGTCATCTACCTAGGCTACTTTATCAATTCTGTTGGTATATCTAGGTAGTGATGTGTGTGAGCACACTAGGACCACCAAGGCACTATTTTCCCTCTTTAGGAGGATCTTTTCCCTTGGCTTTTGTATATGCCTATAACCCTAATGGGTCATATCTCTTTCTATATTTCTCTTCACAATACATTCAATATTGTGTGTTGTGCTCCAAGCTTCTTCTTCTTCCTTGTGTTGTTCGCATGCTTATGCAGATCTTAAACTCCAACAATTGGGATCAGAGCAGGTTGTGGCTTCATCTAGGGCATCGTTGACACCCCTTATGTTATAGTCTCAAAATCGCATAAACTGATCTGAGCTTGTTTCGGCCTCCAAATGCACTGTCCCAATGATTATGCAGGCAATTTTTTCTTTTTGTGCCAAAAATATATACAACTTTTGGTTCACTTGTATAAGCACACGGAAG
Organism: Ceratopteris richardii; assembly: GCA_020310875.1. Classification (NCBI taxonomy): domain Eukaryota; kingdom Viridiplantae; phylum Streptophyta; class Polypodiopsida; order Polypodiales; family Pteridaceae; genus Ceratopteris; species Ceratopteris richardii. The sequence continues at coordinate 69,394,717 of CM035421.1, read as the reverse complement.
TATGCTACATGTTTAGCAGAACTAAAGAGGATACTTATGTTGAGCTTTTTGATATACAATCATTTTTTTGCATCACGATATCTTAGTCAGTGTCCATGGCTAAAAGTAGTGATGTATTCCACATGTTTGTTATTGAGGATAAGTTGGATGGTACCAATTATCCATTATGGGCTTATATGATGCATAATGTAGTGGTTGCAAAAGGACTGTGGAATATTGTGTAGGGTGTTGAAAAATGTCCTATTACACCTACAAATAGAGCTATTGAAGGTGATGTAGATGGAACTGAAGACGGTGATATTCATGAGGTTCCTATTCATGCTGCGGTTTTTGTTGCATCTACTGTAGAGCAACTTTGTTGGGATGGTAGAGATGCTCATGCACATGCATTGAGAGCTTTTTCTGTTAGACTTGTCATTATTCCTCACATTTCCTCTTGTATAACAACAAAGGATGTTTGGGATACACTTACCACTTTATACCAAGCAAGGAATGAGGTGTTACACGGATGAGTTCCTCGAGTAGCTTTGATGTGAACCTTTTCCTTATACATGGGCACTTTTTACTCTAGTGTTGGCTAGAGGTTTTTTCCCCATGTTACCACATACTTGATATTGTCATATGTGGTGGTACTTTGTACTTAGGGATATTATTCAGCTCTTACTTCAGGTATGTTCATCGTCAATAAAGAGAGCTATTCCTGCCATCTTCTTCTCCATGTGTCTTGCTATGTTTGTGCTCCTTGTGTGTGCTTCTCGTGTGTCCCTTGCACTTCTACACACACCCAACAATGGTATGAGAGCAAGTTAAGCTCCTTCTCAAGTTTCGATTTTACGCGTCGCAGTGCGCACACACTTTTAACACTGCAAATTGACTTCGGAGCATAGAATAGTGAATTTTAGTAGCGAAGAAACATTTCCACCAAGTGCACTGGATTTTTACCATATTTCGAAGCCATTTGTGTAGTCAGAATTGCCATTAGAGTGATGGTCTGTGAGCTGAAACTTCAGCATTCATTTCAGCTTTCGTCGAAGTGAAGATTTTGTCACATTCTTGTTCTTTTGTGAAATGGCGGGTAGCAATGACTTGTTTGGCATGCTTCAAGCTTAAGATAAGCTTGATGGGACCAACTATCGGATGTGGTCTTACATGATGAAGCATGTTCTTGTTACTAAACAACTTTGGAACATAGTGGCAGATGTAGATTGAAGACCCCTAGGTTCTTCTACTTCATAGTCTACTGTCAGAGATGGAGCTTCTTCTTCGAGTATAGTGGTTTCTCCTTCTCCACCTACAGAGGATCAGCTTAGATGGGATGGAAAAGATGCTCAACCTCATGCTTCGATTGGGCTTTCTTTGAAGCGTCATATAGTTCCACACATTTGGTCATGTTCTACATCACGACATGCATGGGACACTCTTGCTTCTTTTTATGCCATGCATGATGAAACACGTGTTGCATACTTCAAAAAGAAACTTGAGGATGTATGTATGGCCGAAAATGAGTCGGTGGATATGTATGTGACTCGCATCGAGGACTTGAAAGAGTAATGGGCAAACATAGATGAGATTATTCCATATGCATCACTCATTTCTACATTTTTGAAAGGATTACTGGAATCTTTTCAAAGCTCTGCTACGACACTCCATTTGGTTGCAAAAGGAAATCCTAATATGTATGCATTTGATGATATTGTGTCTCTTCTTTTGCAAAAAGAACAATCTAGCATGAATAGGAGTGCTTTGATTGAGGGAACACAAGCACTTGTTATCTCAGAAAAGGGGAAAAGCAAGTATGGTTTAGCTTTGGGTTGATCAAACCAAAGCCTCAAGCTTCCTTTTCCACTCATTCCCCTAATCATGCCGATTTGCAAAAGAAGAAGAGATGCAAATATTGCTAGAAGGTTGATAATACTACTGATAAGTGTAGAAAGCTTGCTAAGTGTAATGAAAAGAAGAAGGAATCCGACATGTCTATTGCTAAAAATTCAGCAAATGTAAAGAATGATGAAGCTAACAAGGCTCAAGATTTTTGGGCATGTGTTGTTACGTGTCATTATGATACTTCTTTGCATTCCAAGTGTATGGTTGTGAGTGAGGCTGATTCAGATTGGTTCTTTGATAGTGGTGCTTCAAAGCACATAACATCATGCAAAAGCTTTTTTGCCTCTTTTAAAGATGCACCCAAAGGAGGACATGTAGTGTGTGCAAACAATGCCTCTTATTTTATCATTGGAGTAGGAGAAATTGAGCTTACGGCTGCAAAGGAGGTGTGGTTCTCTTGAAAAATGTATTGTATGTGCCCGGTATCAAGAAGAACTTAATTTCAGTTCCGTTGATTGCCAAAGCTGGACTTCATATACACTTTGTTGATGATAAGTGTATGGTTCATGCTTTCAGCATGGTGATGTTATTGTGATGTCTGGTACATTATGTAATGGTTTGTATCACATGGATACGTACAAGAGGTCTACCTCAAATGCCTTGGTTTCTCATAATTCTTCGATGGCTGAAAATGGAGCTTTGGCATGCTCGTTTTGGTCACTTGAACTTCAATAGTTTGCTCTACTTGCAAAAGAAGGACATGGTTATTGGTTTGCCTACACTTGAGTCCATTGAAAAGCATGCATGTGAAGGTTGCATTCTTGGAAAAATGCATCATGCTTCTTTTCCAAAACATATTCATACACACACTACAAGAAAATTGCAGCTTGTTCATAGTTTTGATTTATGTGGTCCCAACAAGACTTCGTCTTTTGGGAGGCATGTATATTTTGTTGTGAAGAGATGTATATATACTTGACAAAGATGAAGTGGTTCTGCAAAAACTTTGCACTACACCAACCAAATTGACTCCAGAGACATGTGCTTGGCCCTTTTAGCTTGCCAAAGGATGTATTAGGCACCTATGTACCTTGGAAGATCACTCTCAAAAAGTTGAATCAAAACAGATAAGTTGGAGTAGATTTAAGGGCCAAAAACTTGCTATTTATGTTCATACACCTATCCAAAGTTTTGAACAATTCTCTAGCCACAGCCGCAATTAACTTAATTCCTTTTGGGGACATCTTACACATTTAACAATCCATAGGATAAAAAATGATAAAAAATGATGAACCACAGAAAGAGAAACAAATTTAGCAAGTCATAGGATGATCCCGATTTTCTAGTACTCAGACCCATGAGCAGTAAAATGAAAATATCTCAAGATGCAAGAACCTAATGATTATGAAACTTTGTGGGCATACACTATAAGTGGAATCTAACAAGCATGAAATCATAGAAAATCCTGAAGTAAACACCGAGAAACAACTCTAAAAAAATGACTGTTTTGAGAGAGTGCTAGGAGAGAAGAAGAAAATGAGGTGACACAATCGACTTCAAATGATCATAACTGAAGATTGAAACATTCAATTGTAATGAAAATTGTTGAGCATACAGTAGATGTGGAGTGATAACTTTACCAAGTTCAATCAATGAAAATGATTCACCAAGCTCAGAGAAATCATCTCTGTAATCTAACTGAGAAAACTGAGAGATATGGCAGTGAACAGTACACTTCACAAGAACATGAAGATATGAACTCAAATGATTATGAAAATGTAAGTATATTTATTGTAGAATACAATCGATTTATTGATACATATGTGTGCCTTGAAACCAAACCTTGATATGGCAAAAAGCTCAGCTCTTCGAGGTCTTCTCTAACCACAACTAAAACTAGCATGTATTTATAGTTGAATTTGGGAGCCTTACTTCCCACAATCTCTCTTGAATCTATTAGTGATTGATTTGATTCTTCAATTACGATCAATAAAAAATTCATGGCTTTTCTTTCCCTTTTTGATCAAGTGGACTCAACCACTTAAGATTCTTTCACTTTTACATCAAGTAAGACTTCAAAAAGTTACAAGAGGTAGTTCACAAGTGAACTTTATGTTGTCTTCATTTTAAAGCTTCTTCTATGACTTTGTGGGACTCAAGCCAATACTTGGGCTTGTCATAGACTCGCTGCAAGAGCTCCATCTCAAGCCAAGTATGCTTGAGGTCTTCAATCTTCCAAGATTACCTGCAAACCAATGATGGCTTTGAATTTCTAAAGCTTTGTACCATCCAATGCTTTGGTAAGAATATCTGCACATTGTTGATGAGTGGACACATATGATATTTGAATCTCCTTGCTCACAATCTTCTCTCTTACATAGTGATAATGAACTTCAATATGTTTAGTCCTTGCATGAAAAAATGGATTAGCAGCTAAGTGAATAGAGCTCATATTGTCACCAAAAATATTTGGAGTTCCAATCTCCAAACCAAGATCTATGAATAGTGTCTTCATCCACATAGCTTCTTGAGTAGCTATGGCAAGACCTCTGTATTCAGCTTCATTAGAAGAGAGAGCAACTGTGGGTTGCTTCTTCGATGACCATGAAACAAGTTTTGAACTTGCAAAGGTAAGATAACCTGAGGTGCTCCTTTTGTCTTCCTTGGAGCCAGTCCAATCTTCATCAAAGAACAATTTCAAACTTAAATCAGATACATAAGGGTAATATAACCCCTCATTCATGGTCCCTTTGAGATATCTGAGTATCCGCTTGGTAGCCTCCATGTGAGGTTTCCTGGATGTGTGCATAAATTGACTTAGCACACTCACACTATAACATACATCAACCCTTGTCAATGTGGCATAATTCAAACTACCCACAAGGTTTTGATAACCTGTCACATCTTCTATGAGTTCACCTTCATGTGAGCTCAATTTATGATTAACTTCCATTGGAGTACCTGCAATCTTGCAATCTTGCATCTTGAATTTTTCCAACATGTCTTGAATGAACTTTCTTTGAGTAAAAAACAAACCATGATCCTTGTGGACAACTTCCAATCCTAGGAAGTAGGTAAGTGAACCCAAATCACTTATCTTGAATTCTTCTCTCATCCATTCTTTGATTCTCTTCATGCCATCTATATCATTTCTTGTAAGTATAAAATCATCTACATACACACACAAATAGATGACTTTAGAATTACTCCTTAGTGATGGATCTGCCTTGGTAGGTTGAAATCCTTTGTCCTCCAAGAATGAGACAAGCCTGTGATTCCAAGCCCTTGGGGCTTGTTTGAGTCCATATAAAGCTTTATTAAGTTTACACACATAATCAAGATATATGTGATTCTCAAAACCAGATGGTTGTGCCATATATACCTCTTCTGTTATCCATCCATTAAGAAATGCATTTTTTACATCGAGTTGAAGTATCTTCCAATTCTTGGAAGTGGCGATACTAAGAAAAACCCTAATAGTAGGCATCTTTGCCACATGAGAGAAGGTCTTCATCTTTGCTTCCTCAAATGTTGAAGGTTCCTCTTGATTTATGTCCTGTGCTAGATAGATTGAATGTTTAGTGACTAGAGAAGTATCAAACCCATACCTTTCTGGCTTTCTTTTCTCCCTCATGGATCTTCTTAGGCCATGATGTGATGATTCTACCTCTTGTTCAGGTTCTTGCATTTTTGCTTTACCTTTAGACTTCCACATTTTGATTTTTTTCATACTGAGTTGCTTCATCATCTTTTGAGGTATCCTGCTCTTCAAATTTAGAAGAATTATCCTTAATAAGTTTTGGAAAATCCTCTTCAAGATCATAAGATAGGTTGACCTTTCTACATGAATCTTCATACCAAGAACTATTCTCATCAAATACTACCTCTCCACTCACCAGCAATCCTTTGGTTGTTGGGTTGTATAATATGTAGCCCTTTTGATTATTGTCATATCCAATGAATACACACCTGTCTTCTTTGGGATCCATCTTGCCTCTAACCTGTGAAGGAATGAGCAAAAGCAACACATCCAAAAATCTTACAATGATCCAAGCTTGGTCTTCTTCCATTCCAAACCTCATATGGTGTCATGCCATCAAGTGATTTTGAAGGTAACCTGTTAATCAAATAAGTGTCTATGGATATAGCCTTAGCCCATAATTAATTAGGTAAGTGCTTTTCATTTAGCATAGACCTTGCAGTTTCAACAATTGTCCTATTCCTTCCCTTGGCCACTCCATTTTGCTCACGAGTGTACCTTGTAGTGACCTCTTGTTTGATTCCTCTGTCTTGAAGAAAGGAGTCGAATTCATGGGAGAAGTACTCTCCCCCTCCATCTGACGTTAGCCTTTTTAGTGTTTTACCTCTTTGATTCACAAGATCCAATTATCTTTTGAAGCATGAAAAGACTTCATCTTTATGTTTCATAAAGTATAATATAGTCCACCTAATGCAATCATCAATGAAGGAGACATAATACCTTGATCCAGATATTGAAGCATCCTTGCTAGGTCCCCATACATCTATATGAATCAAATCCAAGAGATCTCCATGCATATATCCTTTCTTCATGAATGGTAACCTATGAGACTTTCCAAATTGACATGCACTAAATTTATAAATCATATGTTGTTTTGACAAGTTAGGAAGTCCAAGTACACTTTGGTCCCTGCAAATTTGCTTTAATGATTTTTCACCAATATGTGCTAACCTTGTGTGCCATACTTCCAATTCTATGAGTGTCTGACTACCATAATTAAAGAGACAAATGTTTCTAGTGTCTTGTAATTCAAATGTGACCAATCTACCTGTCTTTTCACCTTTTGCAATTCTTCTAAATCCTTGACTTGGATCTTCAACAAATGCTCTTAATTTTGTGAACTTGACTTTCAAACCTTTCTCTATTATCTTCCCAACACTTATCAAATTCTTTTTAATGGTAGGGACATATAGTACCTTACCAAGTAAGTTGATGTTTCCATCAGGTGCTTTGACATTTCCTATTTTCTCCACAAGGTGTCTTGTATCATCTCCTATTTGTACCTCATGCTTGTTCTTTGGATCTTCTAAATTTGATAGGAGTGCTACATTTCTTGCCACATGATTGGAACAACCTGAATCTATATAGAAAGCATTCTCATCAAATATACCTTGTGGCATGGCCATATGCATGGTTAGCAATGAGCCCTCTTGATTTGAGTCTTTTGTGTAGTTATTGAAGTCTCTTCTTCCCCTATTGCCTCCTTGATAGTTTGAATGGTTGTAATTGTTGTGGTTGCCATGGTAATTGTTGAACCTTCCTCTTGAGTAGCCATAACTTCCTCTATTGTAGTCTTTTCCTCTTTGATTCCTGGAATTCCTAAAGCAATTTTCAGTTGTATGATTAATTAGTCCACAAATAGAGCATGAATTAGAGACTTGGGATCTTCCCCTGCCTTGTCTACCTCCTCTGCCTCTACCTCTAACATGTCTCCCTCTACCTGCATAGTTAGCTTGATGTGTATCTGCTTCATCATCCACTTTCTTTCCTCTTTGTTTGTTTTCTTTGGACTTGCTTTTATCAGTATATAAAGCTAAAGATTGATTACCTTTGGAGCTTTCTCCATTCTTACTATATTTTCTATGTATTCTCCTAGGGTATTTTCATGGAGCTCTTGAGAAGAAGAGTGCATTGTGGTGTATCGCCATCAAAATATTTCACTAGTACCAGAGCATTGCATTGCAAAATCTTTGTTCTTTTTGTGCAAACGAATGCCCACGCACCGAAGGTTTTCTCCAAGGCTTATGACTAAGGTCGCGTGCGAGGCATAGACCTTGAAACACCTTGTTATATGAGTCATCGAGGTCACCATTGGTGACATTGACTGTGCATGAGGGAGGACCTCAACAATCCAGGAATATAGAGGTTCCCGGTACTTCCTGGGAGGTCACCCATCCTTGTACTGTCGCCCAAAAGCTTGCTTAACCGTGGAAATCTCTTGCCACTAAGCTACACTCTTTTCATGTCTAAAGAAGGGGAAAAACTAAGGTTAACATTACCTTCAACATGTTTTGGTCCCTCAAAGCTTCATTCTTTGCTTTCAAAGCCTGTTTTTGAAGCATTTTTGGGATGATTTTCGGAGCCATTTTGGAGCACTTTCATGCATACGTCTCTTCACATAGGTTCAAGAACATCACAAAGAGTGTTCTTTGTACTTCTTTGAAATTAAGTATTCACCTTTGGGGCCCTATTTTCAGCCACACTCATAAATCTATAGGTTTCTCAAAAGGTTTTTAGTTGTGGTGGGGTAGCCACTTCAAATTTATGCAGGTTTTTTGAACCTAAAAAATAGAGTTGAAAGACACCTACAAGAGTTGGCTAGTTTCTGGGTTGTGTCGTCAGCCTTTCAGTGCCATTTTACTGGATATATTGAGCACATACACACTATGTACGCTTCTGTGGATGGCGCTTATGTACGTCAATGTGGTCATTGATAAAGAAGTTCTATTTTTGCATAAAGCCTTTCACATTTGATAAAGAGGGTCATGGTGAGGTTTCTTAACAGGGAGACACCCAGATGTCGAGGTCTCTTTCGTGATGCACGTGCAAGACTTACCCAGCCTCACCATAGAAGATGTATGATAGGTGTTCATAGGTGCTCGATAAGCCTAGTTTTCTTCTTTTGCATAATTGATTATATGTAGTGGAGTCAGTGATTCACTATGTAGGTAAACATGTCAGTAATTGCAAGTTTCTAAGATTTTGACAATAGTCATATGCACATTTTGCAGAAGATGCTTAGGCATCGAGATATTTTTCTAGTTTTGTCAACTAGACATTGGTCGATTTACTCCTTGATACACTTATTGGTGTGAGCACATTTATTCTCACATAATCCTTTTGGTTGGCCATTATTGTCCATTAGTTCATTTTTCTAGGAAGAATCTATTGCGTTTTTCATAGAATATGACACTTGGTCATTCTTCTTTGAGCCTTAGTGGTATTTTTAAGCTCGTCTAGCTCCTCTATCATTCTATTTAGTTCTCTATCAACATGGCATCAAAGGTCTCAAGCACATTTGGTGGATCAGGGTCTAGTGCTAGTGTTCCGAGGAGGAGCTATAACTTGGAGGCAAAGACCATTTTGAGATTTAAAATTGGATGGCTCAAACTTTGCTCTATGGAAGAATCAGATTAAAGATATTCTAATTCAGAATAGGCACTGGAAACCTGTAAATGGAAGCTAGAAGAAGTCGGCTGACATGGATGAGCTAATTGGGATGAGTTAGATGAAACAGCTAGGTCTACCATTTGATTGTACCTTGAAGATAATGTTTACTTTAAAGTATTAGACTGTGATAGTGTAGAGGAGCTTTGGAAGAAGTTATGCAATACATATGCAAAAGAGATGGCATCAAATAAGGTCTATGTGATGAGAAGTTATATGACTTTTGCATGAAGGACATCGATAGTGTTGTTTCTTATCTAAATGAGTTTGATGCTATATTATCCCAGTTATAGGCTATAACAATGGATATGGATAATGAAATGAAAGCAATCTTGTTGTTATGCACCTTGCCATGATCATAGGATAGGTTTTGCACATGTATTAACAATAGTGCACATGGTGACAAACTAGTCTATGATGAAATATGGGGAGCAGTGTTGAGTGAGGAGATTTGTAGAATATCTATGGTTTGAAATCAGAGTGGAGATGCATATAATGTTTGTGATTCTTATCAAGGAAAGAATCAGCAACATGGGAGGACCAAGAACAAGGAAAAGAATGGTCAACATAATAAGAGTAGAAGTAAGTCAAGCAGGAGGGATATCAAGTGCCATTATTGCCATAAGGAAGGACACATGAAGAAAGATTGTTATGCATTAAACAATGCTAAAGTTAAAAGATAGAATGTTGATGGGCATGTTAAAATGTTACTTGCACCATCTACCTCAAATGTGAAGATTGAAGAAATTAATTCTATTTCTGATGGTGCTCATGTGTTGACACTTGATAGTACTATGCCAATTGAGGTTCTTATGGCTGATTCTCTTTCCCACACATGGCTGCTAGATTCTGGTTCTTCATTCCATGTAACACCACATAGATAATGGGTCTGTACTTATGCAACAAGGTCTCTTGGTACTATGAGACTTGGTGACTCTTACCAATGTGACCTTGTGGGGACTCAAGATGTGGTTGTGCTATCCCTTGATGGTTCCAAATTTTCTATGCATAATATATGCCATGTACCTAAGTTATCACGCAGTTTGTTGTCAGTTGGTCAACTTGATGACCTTGGTTACAAGGTGTTCTTCTATGCTCAATCGTTTTGCATATCAAAGGGAAATACGGTTATTGAAAAAGAAAGCAAAGTTGGCTCAAAGGATATCATAGAAAGAACACTTGTTAGATGCTACTGAACAACCTATGCCTTGTATTTTGCATGGTCATTTGGGCCATGTATCTCATAGTGGAATGGAAAATCTTTCTCATTCTCACTACTTACCTATGTTATCTTTCTCTCATTTCTCATTTTCCGAGCATTGTCAATATCGAAAGCAAACTAGAAATGTCCATAGAACGCACATCGACTCTTCAATTCAGCCTTTATATCTCATTCATACAAATAAGTGTGGTCCTATGCCCACAAGGTCATTAGGTGGTTCTCTTTACTTTGTTAGTTTAATAGATGATGCTACTAGAAAAGTTTGGGTATATCCTATCAAATCGAAGGATGAGGTATTCCCTATTTTTAGAAAATGGCTTGCTTCAATTGAGACTTAAAAATAAACTAAGCTCAAAGCTTTACGTTCAGATAATGGGGGTGAGTATACCTCTCATGAATTTAGCCTTTTTTGCCAGTCTAGAGGAATTTGTAGAGAGTTTAAAGCTCCTTATATTGTAGTTCACAATGGTGTACCTAAAAGGATGAATAAAACTATTCAAGATAGAGTAATCTCTATGCAGCATCATGCAAACCTTTCACAAGGGTTTTGGGCAGAAGCACTATTGACTGCAACTCATGTGATTAACCTTTCACCTAGTACTGCCAAAGGTCTCAAAGTGGCACAAGAGCAATGGACAGGGAAGCCACTATATTATGATCATTTTTGAGTTTTTATGTGTGAATCATATGTTGATATACCCAAGAATCTTAGACAAAAGTTGGACCATAACTCAAAGAAACGCATTTTTCTTGGATATGGTGTTGATTTCGAGGAAATCTTCTCTCCAATGGTCAAGATGACTACCCTATGCATGTTGCTTGGATTCATTGCAATGGAGAACTTAGAGCTAGTCCAAATGGATGTGAAAACTACTTTCTTGCATGGACATCTTACAAAATGAGATCTATATGGAACAACTAGAGGATCATGTAGTTCTTGGCAAGGAAAGTCTAGTTTGTAAGCTCAATAAAAGCTTGTATGGAGTTATACAGTCCCCTGGAAAATGGTACCAAGAGTTTGATGCTTTTATGAAATCTCAAGGCTATTCTCGAAGCAATGAGGATCATTGTCTCTACACAAAGAGATGCTTAGATGGCAGCTTAATATGTTTGATACTTTATGTCAATGGTATGTTGATTGTTGGGAAATCCTCTTATCACTTGTCAAATCTAAAAAAAAAGTTGAGCTAGACATTTGATATGAAGGATTTGGGGGATGCCAAACATATTCTTTGCATGCACATTACTCCTGGTAAGAGTAAAAGGTGCATATAATTTTCTCAAAATTAGTACATATCCAAAGTACTTCACACGCTCAATATGCAAGGTGAAAAGGCATTGAGTAAACCTTTACCCACATATGTGAAATTGAGCAAACATGAATGCCCCAAATCAGATGAGGAAAAGGAATTCATAACGAAAAATCCCTATTAGTCTGCTATTGGTAGTCTCATGTATGCTATGGTAGCTACGAGACCAAACATTGCATTTGTAGTGGAGTTGTGAATAGATATAGTTCTAATCCTGGCAAGAAACATTGGGAAGTGCTCAAGATGATTTTGAGATATCTGATTGGAACTAAGGACAAGTGTCCATACTTAGGTAGAGGGAAAGCATCCATTTGCTTAGTGATAGTCAGAGTGCCATTGCTTTTGCTAAGAATCTAGTCTATCAATTCTTGAGAAAGCTCATACTTGAGATAATGTTGCAAGATGCTTTGACTAAAGCTCTACCACAGGATAGCTTTGGACACTGTTGTCACTTGATAGGGGTTACTTGATTCATGCTCTTACATAGTCACTTGTATACTGTGTAACATGCCCATCACATGGGAGGTATAGTTTGTATACTTCCACTCAGCTATTCTTTATCATTCTTTACTTTTGTCCTATAATTACTTTGGCCATGTTCTTTAATAAAACATATAGTGGTCTAGGCAGCCATAGACTATAAGTTTGATGGCATTTGTAAAACCTAAGAAATATGTGTTTGTGCTCTATGTGTACTATAATTACTTTGGCCATGTTCTTTAATAAAACATATAGTGGTCTAGTCAGCTATAGACTATAAGTTCGATGGCATTTGTAAAACCTAAGAAATCTGTGTTTGTGCTCTATGTGTACTGTGTTTTCTATGTATAATATAACTATGTGCAGTGTACCCTCTATGGCTCTTGGAGCTTGATTTTCTACTCCACGGGTATCAAGGAGAGTGTAGTGTGGTGCATCGCCATCAAAATACTTCAAAACTTTTCATTATTGATCTTTGGTCATCAAAATAAGCTTATCCAATGAGAAAACCTGTGGATCCTCCTTGCTTTAAGCTTTGAATGTGAGCTCATTCTCATTGTACAACATGGTTCAATCATTGTTTGCCATGCGGCAACCCTTCGAGCCTTCAATTTGCTTATTCTAAGAAACTACTGTGACCTTGAAAACTGGATTTGTGCTATTTGGCCCTCCAACTATCCTTTGATGAAGATGAAAAATTGGAAGGCTATGTTTTTAAAGGTCTCCTTTAAAAATATTGAGAAAAAACTCCCATCTGAATCTCCCTTATACAAGTTTGACTACATTTCAAATCACAATGTCTAGGAAACTCTAATAGCCTTGAAAATTTGTACAAATATGTAGCCACATATGATCTTTATACATGCCAAACCATATGCCTAACAAAAATTCCAATACAAGATTTTGTTGGGTCTAAACGAAAAAATTACATTTTTACAAAATGCACATGGCATATCAACGTGCAAGAAAATCCATTTACATTTCAAATTCAGGCTAGAGACTGCCTTTGACAGGTTTACACGTATATGAATTTTTCTGTGATTTGGTGACATTGAAATTTTTGCCCTAATTTCCAAAATTTGACTAGCTTTGACCTCTACCCTAGATTTGCTTGATTTCTTCCAAACTTTGTATCTGAACTACCTTTGACATCCTTGAGGCATCTTGAACTTCTCAAGGAATTCTGGCTACCTTCAACAATCGTGTTTCCTATAGGCCTTCATGAATGAGAGAGGAGAGGAAATCTTGACGACAATGGTTGACAAGTATAAGGCTAGGCTTATTGCAAAAGGTTATGCTCAAGAGGCATTGATTTTGATGAGACCTTTGCTCCCACATGCCCAATGACCAAGGTCCCTAGCATGTGTGAACTTCCAGCTCATCATGGTTGAAATGTACATCACTTGGACATTAAAACAACATTTCTGAATGGTGGATTACATGAAGAAATGTATGTATTTCAGCCCAATGATTTTTTATGGAAAAGGCATGAAAACAAATTCTACAGACAGAAAAAGGCATTATATGTTTTGAAGCCAACACCCATGCTTGCTTTAAAAAGATACATGTTTGTGTGATTAGACATGGTTTTGAGAACAATGTAGCTAATATCACCTTATATGTTAAGCTTTTAGATGATGTACTTCTAGTCATTGATGTATATTTTGATGACATGCTACTCACTATTCCTAAGGAGAATCATATTGTTAAACTTAAGGCTAATATTCTTGCCTCTTTTGAGATTTTAGATATTGGACATTTGCATCATTATTTGGGAATTCAGTTTATGTAAGTTGATGGGGGAATAGACTTGTGTTAAACAATATTATTGTCACATTTTTGTAATGTTTTGGCCTTGAACATTGTAAACCTATTGTGAAGCCTATGGAAATAAGTTTTTGGTTGACTCTTCATGATGCTCAAGATGCATGTGATGTTTGTCTCTAATATTAAGTTGTTGGATGCTTGATTTAATTATGCATAACTAGGCCTTATACTCAGCTTGTTGCCTCTTAGATGAGCATGTTTATGCATTTCCTAGGTGTCAAGCATTGGTAGGTGGTTAAGCCCATCTTGTGCTATTTGAGAGCTATCGACTACTTGAGATTTAAATGCTTTTTTCTAACTCTACCTAGGTTGTTATGACACTCTTTTGTCCAACATGCTTGGTAGCTCTTGCATATCTTGGTTGAGAAAGAAGCGATCTATTTTGGAGACTTCTAGTTGTGAGTCTGAGTAAGCTTCCATAATGAGTGTCGAATGTGTGTAGCTCAAATTCCTTTTGGCTAATTTTGGTGTATGTTGGCCTTCTTCTACCACCACTTCACTAAAAGTGAGAGTGCATTGGGAGTTGCGAGGAACCGTGCACTCCATGCTTGCACAAAGCACATTGAGGTGCACTATCATCATCTTAGGGAGAGGACCTCTGTTGGAGAGATCACTTTAGCATATGTGCCCATAGAGGATAACATTGCAAAAATTTTTCACAAAGTCTCTCCTTAGGGAGAAGATTGAAGTTCTCGTCAAAGATTTGGGCTTACTTACTTTTGTGAGTTGATCTTTTTCCACATAGCTCCCCACTTTCTTATACATGAGTGCGAGGTCCTTGTTTATGGCATCACTACCCTAGAGGGTTCCTTGATATATTTTGGTACAGACATGTGTGTGAACACACTTAGGATGGCTAGAGCACTTTTTCCCCTCTTTGGGAGGTTTATTTCATCTTCTTGTATATATGCCTATCACCCTAAGAAGTTACTTATCTTTGTACATTGACTTGGTAATTCATTTAGTGTTGTGCTATGCTCCAAGCTTCACTTCCTTGTGTTGTTTGCATGGTACCACATGCCTCAATTTCCAATAATTTTTAGTGAGCTAATAGACATAAACGAGATGCATGAAACATCATACATGAGTTGTAACAATCACATTGAACATGTCGAAAATCAAAATTCAAAGCAAGGTGGAGAATGGATTACCATGTTACCAATGAGATCCATTTTATATAGATTTGGTTAGATTAGATAGTGCGGGGAGAGTCTAGATTAGAAATTTCATCGCCTTGAGGTTTCCATATATTTTTCTTGATTGATGTTCTTCTCCAAAACTTGGGACTTTTGCTTGAGATGGATGCATAATCCCAAAAATCTGTATCTAGCTTTAGCCAAGTGAGTTTAAAATTACATCAAGGGTAAACTCACTAATGACATATCTGGCATTCTAAAGATATTTAATTAGTATAGGCCCAAGACTGAGAGATGTTAAGAGAAGTAATAGTGCTTTCATTGTGATGCTTTGAGGCAAATCAAACTCATGGAACTCCAAGAAACAAACCATATCTTTTCTCTCGTAACTTAAAGCTGAATATATGTCATAAGATCAAGTCAATATTGAAGCATATCTCTTCTCTGATAACTTAAAGCTGAATATATGTGATAAGATCAAGTCAATTCTGAGCTTAAGCTTGTGAAACTACTATTCAATGATTTGGGTTTGCCAAGATAGGATGTTCTACCTTGTTCTTTAACGTGACTAGCATAGACGTAACAAAAAGTCGTATATTTCGTGCTAGATGCAAGCAACCTAAGATGTTCTTTTCCTCCTACATAATCATGTCATGACATGACAGGAATTACATATGAGCAGAGATTTTACATTTGAAAATGATTCATCTTCACATGTGTTTGAAACGAATAGTTTGATCACTCATTACTTTTGTGCTACTTAGAATTGGTTTATTATTAAAGAAAAAACTCACAAACTATCTTCTTGCATGATTCCGTCCGCAAAATCTTTGTAACATTAGATACAATTAACGTTCTGAAATCATAAATTCAACACCTAATAATAGTTATACACATGCCTGAATTGAATACAAGCTGCTGGCGACTGT
This sequence comes from Ceratopteris richardii, assembly GCA_020310875.1. Classification (NCBI taxonomy): domain Eukaryota; kingdom Viridiplantae; phylum Streptophyta; class Polypodiopsida; order Polypodiales; family Pteridaceae; genus Ceratopteris; species Ceratopteris richardii. The sequence goes on along the minus strand of CM035421.1, from coordinate 69,378,782 downwards.
ATTGACATTAAATATTTTCTGATCTTGATATGCAAGTATTTGAAACTGAGCGCTGATCTGTTCCTCAATCTTAATACGCAAGAAGGGTGCATAATTTAAAACTGAAATTATAACTGATGAAGAGAACCTGTTTGTAGCATTGGATACATTTAACTTTTTGAAATCATAAATACAATACCCAATAAATAGTTATACACAAGTCTGAACTGAATACAAGCTGTGGGCGACTGTATTGGCATTAAGTATTTGCTGATCTTGATATGCAACTATTTGCCGATCGGATGGGCAAGGGTAGGGTCATCGACAGTCGGGAGAAAGAAACGTGGGACATGACCAAACTCCACTTGGATCTGATCGAATTCAAAGACTCGAATGGCTTTTCCTGGTCGAATCTCCAAGCGGGCGAGGATCTGAGGAAAGCTAGACTTGATAGATGCTACATCTCTCAGAGCTTTACTCATCTGTGGGGCCACCCTTCCATCACGCAACGTACTGACCTCACCATCTCTGATCACTACCCGATCGTTATCACTTTTCAACCTTCCTACGGGACCCACAAGGCTCCGTGGTTCCATGCCAACACTTCCACCTTCTCTCTCCCCTCCGTCCATCAAGAGATTGCCGATGTGTGGAAGGTGGCGTTCGCCTCAGGCTTGGCCCCAGCTAAGTGCTGGAGAAGTGCGGTCGACAAGTCTCCCAAGATCATGATCAGAACTAAGAAGACGATCGAGACAGTGCGGCGGGCTCGTAGGGAAGCGCTGTACCACAGACTCTGGCGACTCGAGGAGGAAGTGAACAAAGGAAAACACCAAGCCCAGAAAGGTCTCCGAAGAATCAGAGCAGCGTTGAGATATGAGGAAGAAATTCAAAGGAAAAACTTGCAAATCTTCTTCAAGGAGTGGTGGGCTGGAAAAGCCGACAAACCCACCAAAGAGATGTGCAGTATCCTTAAAAGGAAACACAACAGAGAGACGATTCCCCTACTGCTAGACCCACATGGCAATGTATGCAACTCGGAAGAAGATAACTTTGGCATCATCGAAGGGCACTTTACGAGACTCCTGGGAACCTCGAACCCCCTCTCCCACCATAGAAGGGACTGCATGGCTGCCATTTCTAGGGTTTCCCCCCGGAGAATACCACCCAACCTCCACTCCCTGCTCCATGCCCCGATCTCTGAATCAGAAATCATTGAGGTCATTGATGCCCTCCCTCTCGGTAAAAGCCCGGGACCCGACGGACTCACTAACGAGTTCTTTAAATCCTTCAAGCTAGTGGTTGCCACCCCTCTCCGGATGGTCTGGCAAGAAGCGCTAAATTTTGGTGCTCTTCCTTCTTGTATAAATAATGGAATTATCAAGCTGGTTCACAAGAAGGGGGAAAAAAACAGAATCGAGAACTGGCGGCCAATTACGATGCTACAAACAGGATACAAGATCGTCGCCAAAGTCATTGCCAACAGACTTGCGTGTCACCTGAGATCTTGGCTTAGTGAGGACCAAAAAGGTTTCATCAAAGGCAGGTCCATCCTGGAAACCATTATGGATATTTGGGAAGGTATTCAATTTGCAAACGAGTCTAATCAAGATGTGGTCTTCCTCAAGATCGACTTTGACAAAGCCTACGATAGGCTAGAATGGGACTATATTCTGCAGTCGCTCCAAGACCTCGGATGTAGTCAGAAATTCACCAAGATGATCGCGACCCTTCTCGGCAATGCAACGACCCAAATTAACGTTAACGGCAAACTTTCGAAGGCGATCCATCTTAAAAGGTCTATCAGACAAGGGTGCCCTCTTGCCCCCCTTCTCTTTGCCATCGCCACTGAGGGGCTGAGCAGACTTGTGGCTCACCATGTGGAGGTTGGCAATATCAAAGGCCTCCAACTACCTCACGACCACAGCCAAATCATCATGAGACTTTTTGCTGATGATATGAACGCGTTCCTTCACAATGATAATACCAGCCTGGAGACTTTCTGGAGGTGTCTTGATACCTTTTGTGAGGCCTCTGGATCCAAAATCAACCACAATAAGACCGCCTTTAGGGCCATCGTGGGACATCAACCTGGCCTTCTCATTGATCATGGCTGTCAAATCATTTCGCAGGGCCAAATCTTTCGGCTGCTGGGAATCCCCTTGGGATTTGGCGTCTCTATGGAGCAGCGATGGAACTGGGTGCTGGCCAAACTTGAAAACAAGCTCAATTACTCGAGAGGCATGCAAATCAATCTCGCTGGACGGGCAATGGTTATCAACACGTTCCTCCTCTCGTCTACCATCTATTTCCTTTCTTGCTGGAGACCGAATGAGCAAGGCCTGTCCAAATTGAATTGCATAGACAGAAACTTTCTTTGGACGGGTGATCATAACAGAAGGGGGGTGCCTAAAATCAAATGGGCCATCTGCACCAGCCCTAGAGATAGTGGGGGGCTTGGCATCCTGGACATTGGGTGTATGGCTAACAAACTGGCTGCCAAATGGATGATTAAAGCTTGGTGCAATAGGGAGGCCTCGTGGGCCAAGCTGATCTTCAGAAACAAAAATGAGTTGGCCCTCACGGGGTACCCAAACTGGAAGAACCTCGACATCATGACCCTGCTATTCTCCCCGATACCTGTCTCCCCAAAAGGCTCCAATCTCGTATGCTCTCTTTGGAAGGGTTGGAATAAAGTCAAAAGCTTCACAAGAATTAGTGAGGACTGGAAGTGGGCGGCTGGAATCAGACAAAACGACTCTATCTGGTTTCCGATACATGGCATCCGGAGTGTGGAGTCGTGGAACATTCAAAATGCCAAGAAGTTATGGAACAAAGGATTCAAAAAATGGAAACACCTCTGGAAACATGACACCAACAGTTGGATCAACTTCGAGGATATCGACCCTCGCATAAACATCTCCTACGAAGAATGGAACACCTTGCAAAGCAGATGCCTCGCCTGGGATCGTCACAAAACTCGCCTTCTCATGGGACATGATGCTCCGAACGCGCGTGGTCTCAAATGGCACAATGGAAATAGCCTACTCAAAATCCCGTACATCAAAGAAACGACTGACCTCCAGATCAGCCTCAACAAGAAGTGGTGTCTGTCTTGGACGCGGCTTCGGTGGGACATGAAATTCATGGGTATCTGGCACCCACTTATAGAGATTAAGAAGTCTGTCCTCTTATGGCAAATTCTTCATCGAGGAATTTGGACTAACCAGAAGGCAAGCAAAATTTGTGGGATCCCTCCGTGGTGCAAACGCTGCCACCGTGCTATCGAAGATGTCCCACACATCTTCTTTACTTGCCCCAACTCCTACAGAAGTTGGCAGATAGTTGGACTGAAAATCAGAGCTCAGAAACAGCTTAGTTGGAAACAAGTCCTTTTGGGAGAAGCGACTGGTTGCTCTGCGGCTCTCTGGAACGCAATCAGAGGGGAAGTCCTGTGGAAAATTTGGCGAGAGCGGTGTGCTCTCAACTTCGGCGACCCCCCCAGGGAGTGGTCGATTGAAAAATCTCTATTCCTCCTTGGCAAAAGGATTGTCAATAGTAAGAAATCCCCCCCCCTTCAGGCACCATCAAGTCCTCCTTTTGATCAACAACAAGCTCAAACCCAAGTGGGTCCCACATGAGGGCGACGAGAGGGTGATCAACCTTCTTTGTAATGCTACCTAGGAATCAACCAAGCTTCCCCTGCTTTGTGGGATTTGGGGGGTCCCGTGGGCACTAGTCCCCTTCTATTGTACCTTTATTTCTTAATTTAATTCAAGTCCGGGAGAGTAGGCTATTGCCGAACTTCCTTTATATAAAAAGTATTTGCCGATCTTGACACATATGAAAACTCTTTCCATTAGAAACGTTTTCAGAGATCTATCATTCACTTTCTTATACTATTAGTCGTAATGTCCGTGCCTGGAAAACCCTAGACATGACTAATCATAAAACAGTATAAATTTACACATACACTAAACGATGCCCTTATTTTTTGTTTTTTTGAGGAAACTAGAGATAAAATAGAAGTAATGAAAAGATGTTACATCAAGTGTAAGGGGCACGCTCCCATGCTTCCCAAAACATTAATCACTACATTCTGCCCTCTATCATTTATTTTTTGTCTTGTTTGGATGCTCAATAAGAAGAATTTGCTACAGGTTATTCCTCTGTCTAGGAGATTCCTCTGAGGTGGAAATGAGCATACCTCTAAACTTCCCAAAGATGCTTGGAATACCTGTTGTATGAGAAAAGAGGAAGGGCTGCTTGGTATTATGTCTCGTGTCAAAATGGCCACTAACCTGACCGCTAAATGGATTCTTACAGCCACTCATTCTGATGATTTCTGGGTTTGCCTTATAAAGAGAAGTTGTGATAGATTTTATATGAAGAACTACAAAGCTTGGACTAACAACTCTCTTTCGGACATTATTAGTTCTCGGAAGGTTTATATTCCCAAAGGAAGAAATCTGATCTTGAATATGTGGAGAACTTGGATGACTGCCAGAAAAAATTATCCATTAAATGTTGAATTTGGTAGTAACTATTTTTCTTTCTCTAGGAGTCTATGTGGAATGGTTGGCTCATCCAAGAAATGGGCAAAAAATTGTGCATCAGAATGAACAAATGCAGGAAATATGGTTTTGAAACATGGAATAACTTGGTGTCAGCACGTGGGTTTATTGCAAATGATACTTTAATGAACTTGCCCGATCTCTCTGTTGCTTGCAGGTAGTTGGTGGTGGGCTATAAGGAAGTGCTGAGGAAAAACAAGGCTGAGTGCAGAAAATTCAAAGTGACTTCCTTATACAATGTGGCTTGGGACATTTATAAGCAATTCAAGAAGCAGCACCCTGTTGCCACAATCACGGCAAAGCTGAATGCCAGATGGAAGACTAACTGGTCCCCTAACCAATGGAAAAACATGTTTTTATGTCTTGAAAGCGGATGTTAAACTCTTGAAGCAACAACCAGCAAGATTGTCCAATACTGTGAGCTAGAAGGTAACACAGAAATCTGCTTGCCATGTTTATTATTTCCGAGTAAATTATTAGAATATTGCATAAAGGTAAAACATATTTACATCCCAGAGTTCAGGGGCGTTGTCGTGAAGTTCCATTTTCAGTGAGAGTAGGAGAGTAGAAAAGTACAACAGGTTCTCAGAAACATGACCCTTACTAATCCGTTCAAGTACCAAATCATTAAGAAGGTGGTTGCGATATCAATTCAACAGGAAACTAGCTTGAACATGGTTTTAGCAGTGTCAGAAAGTTCATCCGCTCTCTATGCCCTACATTTTACACAGCTATAGTGAAGCTCCCCGCCGATTGTGCCATGAGTGTCTTCTTTTGCAACTCGCAAGCCATGATTCTGTTCTGGAATCCCTACTAGCATGGTTTCCGCCAAAAGTTCCTATCCACCATTTCCACACCACATCTTGCAATATAATAAGTTTTACTTTTATCTTCAGTGGCAATAGTAATTCCCTGCCCACGACCGTGCCCGGCGCTGCAATTGCAGAGCTGGAAGTGACTGTGGAATCTGGATTGAGCCCTCCTCTTCTACCTCTTGGTTTTCTTTTTCCTCTTCTTCTGTTAGAGCTACAGCCTATCACCCTTTGACTTTGCTCTTTGGTGCTCTGTTGAAATGGTGCCCTCAGCGCTACTAAATTTCCATACTGTTGCAGCAGCACCCTTCTCCATATTCTATTCTGACTTCTTCGAAAGGACCCTCCTACGCAAGAGAAGTTCATTCAGATATGATAAAGACCGTTGTTGTCCAATGCTCAATCTAAACAATTTTGTTCCTGATTTTAGTGAGAATAAACGGTTTCTTTTTATTCTGTTTTTAGGATCCCGAGCTTTCCTTTAGCTCCTCTTGTGGTTTTCTCACTGTATTCCGAATTCAGACAGCTCAAATACAATTAATTCTTGAAATAAAAAGAAACAAGTAGGCATCTAGAAATTATCTAGAAATTTCAGGTAAACTACTTATTTAGAAATTGCGTTTTCATTAGCTTTTCTAACACTGCTACTATGGAAAAACACAGTTGCATTCCATAATCAGTAGGGGTCGTAAGGTCCATGCCTGGGAAACTTTAAACAGGACTAATTATAAAACAGTCTGAATTTACACATAGACCACAACATGGTTTTATGACTTGAAAGCGGATGTTTAGCCCTTAAGGCACAACGCAGCTAGATTTTAAAATACCCTGAGCTAGAAAGTAACACAGAAATCTGGTTGCCATGCTAATTTTTCCCAGTAAATTATTAGAATATTGCATAAAACTAAAACATATGTACATCCACCCCCCCACCAGAATTCAGGGCCATTTTCCACAAGTTCCTTTGTCAGTGAGAGTAGGGCAGTAGAAAAGTACAACAAATTCTCACAAACATGATCCTTACTAATGCGTTCAAGTACCGAATGATCAAGAAGGTGGTTGCGATTTCAACTCAATAGCAGTGTCAGAAAGACTTCTCCCTCTCTATGTCCTACATTACAAACAGCTATAGTGAAACTTTCCGTCGATTGTGCCATGAGCGTCTGCTTTTGTAACTCGCAAGCCTTGAATCTGGTCTGGAATCCACCATCCCCATGGTTTACGCAAAAAGTTCCTATCCAGCATTTGCCCACCATATCTTGCAATATAATAAAGTTTTACTTTTTTCTTCAGTGGCAACATAATTCCCTGCCCACGACCAAGCCCAACGCTGTAAATGCAGAACTGGAGGTGACTTTCGATTGAATCCTCGTCGGTTGCATATTTTTGTTTTTCTTTTGTTGGAGCTACAGCCCATTAACTTTCCAACTGGCTCAATGCTTTTTGTTGCTCCGTTCAAATGGTGTCCTCAGAGATACCCAAATTCCAAAGAGTCGCAGTAGCGCCATTCTCCATATTTTATTATGATTTGCTGCGAAAGGACATTCCTGCGCAACAAACATTCAGACAGATCTGATAAAAACCATGGCTGTCAATCTTATCGTTCTTACTGTACTGTTTTTTCATGAATTATTTGATGTTCTGTGATCAGCCTCGCTCCCACTTTTTATGCATGATATAGAACCTACCAAGATAGGTATGCTCAGCGCAATGAAGGGAGGGGCTGAAAAGATTACATGAGAATAACGGGCGCACATAATCAAGCTAAGTTGGTTCTTTATAATTTCATTACTCAAGCATTGATCATGTACAAGTTCTTTCTTCTTCAGAAAAGTAGCTTTAAAGTATAAACAATAAACAATAAACATTCAAAGAACTTAAGGAAGGGTAAAAATGACGCTAGGAAGTCTTTCATCCGCTTCATGTAAGATCCAGTTGCTTTTAGATTTGTTATATACTGAAGTGCAAATACGCTTATCTCGTCAACTTGAGAATTAATCCTGGAATTTTATATGCCTCCACTAACGTTGCCTAGGGATTCCTCTATGGACCATTTTTTGTAGGGAACCGTCAGACTTAGTCGTGCAATTCTCCTTTCAAATTTCCCAAAGTTTCTCTCCTTTTACGACGTTCGAGAGGCCCAATAGAGCAGGCAATCACATCACTAAGGAGAGCTTTAAACACGTTCCACACAATAGCACTCATAAGCCATGAGAAAAAGAGATCTTCAATGTCTTCTTGTCCTTTGATGCATCTCCCGCATCACGGAGGGATATTAAAGATTTTGTTGTCTTTTTCCTTTATCTGAAATCGGCAGTGCAGAGTTTTCCATAAAAAAAACTTCTTTCTTGTATTCGACCAATGATTGTAAACTCTCTTTGAATTTGAATGTCCATATGATCCAATATCGCAAGTCTCAAAATTTATTATTACGGTCGTAGTAGATCTCCACCTCTCTGAATGTTCCCACGATGTCGCTTTATATGTTTCCATTGTTCCATTTCATCCCCTTAGATGTGGAATGTCCTGGTCGAGTACGAGTCACATCCTCACCCAGTTCGAGGTTCAGATATGGATGCGCAATGGGAACCAGTCATCTTAATTGAATATGAGGCTAGAATGGATCTCTTCAAGAAGCATTTCATCACGGTTTTACAAACTAATCTGTCAGGTTTGGCCAGATGGCTAGGAAGTTATCTCATTTTTTGTTTCTTTATCCATGAAAGCTGGTTTGAAATAGTTCTAATGCTTGAGGCTAAAAGTGATGAGGACTTGATTAGCACAGTAATTTCATTAGGGACGTGCTTCCATGCACCAGTTATTAATTAGGGACGATGATTTAAGTGTTTTGTCAATCCACCACTATATAACCACCTAGGCTATCGAGGTTGGAGAATCTAATCTTATGATTTCAGATGGATCAAATACTTTTTGGAACCTTTTTTGGGAATGATAATCTACGTTAGGGACTCATGTGATGGTTAAGCTCATTTCAGGAGTAAGGTTGAAGTGAGATTTAACATTATAGTAGCAAGGTGGTCATTTCTCTACAACATGTATGATTTCACTTGAATCTAAGGTTATATTTGAAAAGCAAATTAAATTTTAGAGAATTAGAAGGAAAGGAGAGAATGTCAAGAAAAGATAAACTCATTCCAACATGCATTTATCGATTATCATCTTTTGCATTTTGTCTAGCGTAATTGAGCATGTTTTCTGAGTCTCCAACCATCAATTGACAACAAGCGAGTAAAGTGTGTGTGAAAAAATTGCATTTGAAGGAGATTGATTGTTACTTGTGAAGAGATCCTTACATGAAATAAAAAGGAATTCTGAGAGCCTTCTATAAGTTTTAGTAAGAAAATCCTTATTGTAAGTGGAGTTTTTTACTATCGAAATAGTTGGTTGAATAGATATTGTGACACTTCGCAGACATCCTCAACATCTGTTTAGTTATTGTAACACTTATCAAGTATTGAAGGTCAATCAAGTAACACAACAACCATCAAGTATCAATAATACTCAGTAGATATAAGGGCACATCATGTAGGTGTCGTTTTCTCTAAGTATCACGACACTTAGAAAGTGTGTCTCACGCTTCATAGGCATCACGGACATTGAACAAGTTTCTGAAAATTCATGTTACATTGTAGAGTTTTCATCATACTGAGAAACTTGATAGGCATTATGAGATTTCGTGCATAAAGCAAATCCACATTGACTGAGAGAAATTGAAGTAGAGAAAAATGGCCTTCTCATCAAGATCTAGTTACATAAATATTATATAAGAAGCCAATGGCTCAATTTACAAATGTTGTTGATCATACTCATGTTCATCTACATGCATGACATCATCATCTTGAGTTCGCACATTTCCAACAATGGCTTCCTTGATACTTGGCTCTCCAGCTTAGCCATGTCCTCAGGTGCATTTGCTAAAGGTGGCACTGACTGCCTTGATTTAGGTTGGAATCTCTCTCTATTATTGATGTGCTATCTACCCACTTGTTGGTCTTCATCCAGACACTCCTTCAACCAATTTATACACATCCGAATTACACTTACTTGAGCTTCATCCTTGTCAACTGCTATGGAGCGCTTGAACATACTCAAAAACAATGCCAATGTAGTACTTGTGAAAACCATATGTGAAAAACATATGCATTATAATTGCACCCAACATCCTTGTCGAAAAAAGCAACATAAAAGCTTGATTACATGTTCTGATGAAACAAAATATGACACCCAATCATCATCATTGCCAAAGATCTCTATGAGCCTCATGTTCAATTTATGTGGCTTTTGATAGGGGTTCACAAAAGTTTTACCCCTATCGATATGCACTACAACATATCAGGGGTATATCGAGGCAAATGCATAGGCATCATTTTACTCTGGTGTTCGTGTAAGCCTTGGAATATGTGTTGGTGCAAAACCGCCGATATATGCGCCAGTATGAGCAGTGGTATAAGCAGCGATATGGGCATCCCTAGGCGCATCCATATGCAGATCAGTATAACCATCGGTATTATTGTCGGTAATCCCCTAGGCATAAATGCCAGTATTGATGTTGTTATGTGACTGGGTATACACACGCGCCTACTAGTCATATACCAATGACCATATCTGTAAACTTGTTTTTGGTTAGAGTGTGTTATTGCTTACTGCATCAACAGGGAGCATGCTGACATGTAGCAAAAGACAATACACTCTACCCAAACAAAACTGAGTTCATGTGACAGTACTCTGATGGCAAACAAAACATGATTTCATAAGAAAAACATAGTGGGAAACAAAAAAGATGAGTAGAATGAACCATGAACCATGTACAAAAGAGATATATATATATATTCCATAAATGAAGCATGTTCAAAAGTGTGGCTAACCACTACCATATATGAGCCAAAGACAAAATGTGCCAAAGTATTGCCATAGGAACCAAATACAAAATTCTGGCCCACCACTGCCATATATGAGCCAAATACAGAATTGTGGCACACCAATGCAATACACATGCCCAGAGGGATCAACACATCTATAATTGCAGTAGTGCAATAAAAAACATTCATGAAATGAGACAAATCGACATGATTATTCACAAACAACAACTAAAAGGACCAACCCAAGTTTATAAGCTCATCTCACCATAGATGCTCCCGTGAAACAACCACAGTGCATCCCTCCAAGGCCTCCAACACTGCAACCAATCCATGATGATATCCGTAAGCATCCTTGTTTGCGTGGGAGGATGACCCACTACCAACTCCTGCAACAAATATGCAAAAAATTAGATGAATATACATGACGTGCTTAACATAAACAAATTCAATAATCAAAATGATACTTTCAAACTCATTATGCATAGTGGCATATCCTTCACTACCCAAATGTGATGATTCGATCATATTTAGACATGTGGATGCCACATCATATGGAGTTTGCTATTGCTTATCGTGAATCATATCCCATTCCTAAGCATCTAACCATACAGGGTTTGGTAAGCCTACTCTGAAAGCATTATGCTTGGATCATTGATTAGACATAACCTCACGTGTCGTGTGCTTAATCCACTTTGAGCTGATAATAGGATGCCCATATGCTGGCCGAAACTCCTAATAGATCGTCTTTGTGATACATTTTTTACAATCTTTATTTTGTTCACTTCATTTCAACATGATAGAGTGTCCAACTGTATGGAGCAGAGTTGTTGTATACGCTGATGCATGGCATTTCTAGTCGCATCCATCACTGAAGCTCCATCACATATACTATACACCATGGAGTTATCATGATCATGAGCATCTGATGGTGTACATGGTGTATCACATGGTGTGCCTACATCTGAGGTACTTGCTCTAGGAGTGGAAGTGGAAGACACAACTTCAATCGCACTGCCTCCACAACATCCACCTCCTCCAAAACCATCTATAGATCCTCTCCTCCATCCTCCTCCTCTAGAGTGTGACCTTGACCGATGAGATAGGCCAGCACCTGTATCATGCTAAGGTGTCAAATATATATGTGGACTCCTAGAGCCACTAGGAGATGTACCTCTAGTCAGAGTAGCCCCACCTGTAGGAGCGACACCGATGGGAGTGATGCCGATGGGAGTGAGGCTGGCAAGAGTAAGGCGAGTAGGAGTAAGGCCGGCAGGAGTGAGGGCGATAGGAGTGAGGCCCGTAGGAGTGAGGCCTAGGGGAGTGCTACCACAAGTGATCTAGTATTGCGATGTGGCGGCCATATATAAAGGAGGTACATGAGATATAAACTCCAAGAATTCCTCCTTTATCATGGAATGCAGAGTGATCGGAGGAATATCTCCCATCATGCTCTACAACAAAAAATGCAAATAATTAGCATACAATAATACGGGAAATAGAGACAAATATTAGTGTATAGAACAACATAGCAAAAAATACACAAATTAGTACGTACATGTGTTTGCTTTAGAAATTCTATATTCTAGCATCATCTTGGAGATCTGATGTATAGAAGATATCTATCTCTACATTGGTGACTTCTAGATCTCTTGGTATGCTAGCTCCTTCTTGATCATCATTCTCTAATAACGTATTGTCTGTTTTTCTTAAATAAAAGGAAGTTCGGCCTTAGCCTACTTTCCCGAGCTTCTATTAAATAAAGGAAAAGAAAAATACAAGTGAAGGAGACTAGTGCCCACGGGACCCCCGAAGTCCCACAGAGCGGGGGTAGATCTTATAGAGTTTAGAAGGCAATACAAAGAAGGTTAATCACCCTCTCATCACCCTCATGTGGAGCCCACTTGGGTTTAAGCTTGTTGTTATCCTTTTGTAGATGTCTAAGTCTATAGTTAATGCATCTATGGTCAAGATTTGAGAGTCTAATTATAATCAGGCTAAGCGAATTGTAAGTAGGAACATTTGTATGTGAAGAAGTGATAAGTGTCTTCTAAAACAGGTGCAATCTCGATGATCAAAGAATTGATCATATCTCAGTGCATAGTGTAAGGTTTTACATAAATGAGGAGTCAAAATCTAAGTTGGAAGGTAAGCCATCTATGTCTAAAAGAATTTCATTAAACGGGTTATATTACGGGAGAACCAATTGTTTAAAGTTGCATATGTAAAAGTCGCCCATAGAAAGTACTTGTTTCAAATGTAGGTTTTTTATTGAAGTAAATCTAAAGTTTTGTAAGTTCTTTTGTAGAACTTTAACTTGGAGTAGTTGCCCGAACACTACAAGAGTGTTGCATCAATTTTTCATAGAAAACTTTAATCATTTCATTAGTCAATGAATGAATTTTGTGAGGCAAAGTTTTCTAAGTGAAGCCAATATTCATAGAGAAGCTCAAATGTTCATATTTTGGTAAAAGATTTCAAAATGTGTGAATGTTTTGAGCTATATTTGACATAGAGGTGTTTTAAACACATGTAGCTTGCCTTTTGGAGATTATTCATCTTCATAGTGGTATCAGAGTAGAGTTGATAGAAGTTGAAGCAAGCAGAGACCCCGACTGCTGCAGGCATACAAATATCAACATTTGAAGATTCCAAAAGACAAAGTGTCAAAGAAAATCTAAAGGGAGACACAGGAGAGAAATCAAAAGGATCAAAAGGAGTAAATTGCAAAGCTAAAGTACATTGATTATTTATAAGATTGAAGATTTGAAAGTACAGGTGAGGAATGGATGAGAGATAGTCTCCAAATTGAAAAGTTGGAGAGAGAGAACTATCTAGCTTGGTCTATGAGGATGGAAGCTCATCTTATGAGCAAAGATCTGATAGGATATATTATAGGATAAGAAGAAAAGCAAGAATTCAAAGATCCTAGTGTTCCTACTAGGGAGGATCTTGCAGACTTAAAGGTTTGAATGAAGAAGGATGCTCAAACAAGGAGCATAATCTATATTGCAGTGAATTATTACTTGCTTCCTCATATTAGAGGACTTGAAATTGCAAGTGATATATGGAATGCTTTGGACAACAAAGTCAAGGAGAGCATCACTATGCACAAAGTTTATCACATTCAAGAAGAAGGCCTCATAATCAATATCTTCTTATGTGACAAAGATGAAAGACCTTGCTCATTCTTTAGGTGTAGTTGATGAAGACATTGAAGAAGATAAATTGGTAAGACAAATTCTCACAGGTCTAATAGGAGATGAGAAGTGGAAGCCTTTCATCTTGTCAATTGAACTTTCATTAGATCATTTCACTCGTGATTTGAATCAATTCTTAGGACATATGCTAACTTTTGAGAATGATGTCAAGGTTGTCGTGTGAGTAGGTTATAACATTTATATCCCTTTTGTGAAGAGATGGATAAGTATGTGTTTGAAGATGAAGAGGTGTTGCAAAATCCTTGATCTACACTAGCCAAATGAACTCCAGGAGTATATGGTGGGCCCTTTTAGCTTGCCAATGGATGTATTAGACACCCTATGTATCTTGGAAGATCACTCTCAAAAAGATAGATCAAAACAGATAAGTTGGAGTTAGCTCAGAGGTGAAAACTTGCTATTCTTGGTTCATACACCTGTCCAGTGTTTTACATAATTCTCTGAGCACAGCAGCAATTAGCTCAATTCCTCTTGGGGAAGTCTAGGCAACTTAAAGAGCTAACTTTCAAGAGTAATCTCATAAAAAAAAATGAACCACACACTGAGAATGAGTTTTAACAAATGATGACATCATCCCGATTTTCATGGGCTGCTACAGAAATAGACCAGTGAGCAGAAACATCACCATAACTCAAACTGTATAAATCCAATGATTATGAAAATTTGTATGGTTATACTAGACCGTAAGCTGAATCCAACAAGCTTTAAATCACTGAATTTCGATAAGTAACCACTGAGAAATGGCTCTGACAAGATGAGTAAAAAAATCGGGTACCTGACAGAGAAGTGAAGATGAACAGACCCTGTTGACTTCAAATGAACATAACTGAAGATTGCAACATCCAAATGACATGAAACTTTGTGAGCATATCGTAGACTTATAGAGCTAACTTTATCAAGTTAAATCACTGAAAATGATGCACCAAGCTCAGAGAAAACATCTCTGCAAGCTGACTGAGAAAACTGAGAGTAATGGAAGTGAGTAGTACACTTCACAAGAACATGGAAAGATGAACTCAAATAATCATGAAAATGAAAGTATATTGCTTGTACAAAACAATGACTTACTGATACATATGTGTGCCTTGTAATCACACCTTGATATGGCATAAAGCTCAGCTCTTGGAGGTCTTCACATAGGTCTCTCTAACCACGACTAAAACTGCCATCTATTTATAGTTGAGTTTGGGAGGCTAACTTCCCTCAATCACTCTCCAATCAATCAATGATTGATTTGATTCTCTACCTACCACAAATCACGAATTCGTGGCTCCTCTTTCCATTCTTGATCATGTGGACTCAACCACTTAAGATTCTCTTACTTTTACATTAAGTAAACTCTTCAAAAGTTACAAGAGGTACTTCACAAGTGAACTTTACATAGTCTTCATTTTAAGGCTTTTTCTATGACTTTGTGGGACTCAAGCCAATATTTAGGCTTGTGATAGACTTGCTCCAACAGCTCCCCCTCAAGCCAAGTATGCTTGAGGTCTTCAATCTTCCAAGATTACCTGCAAACCTATCATAGCCTTGAATTTGCAAAGCTTTGTACCATCCAATGCTTTGGTTAGAATATCTGCACATTGTTGATGAGTGGACACATATGATATTTGAATCTCTTTGCTTAGAACCTTCTCTCGTACATAGTGATAATGAACTTCAATATGTTTAGTCCTTGCATGAAAAATAGGATTAGCAGCCAAGTGAATAGAACTCATATTGTCACCAAAAATAGTTGGAGTTCCAAACTCCAATCCAAGATCTTTGAATAATGTCTTCATCCACATAGCTTCTTGTGTAGCTATAGCAAGGCCTCTATATTCAGCTTCAGTAGAAGAGAGAGCAACTGTGGGTTGCTTCTTGGATGACCATGAAATAAGCTTTGAACCTGCAAAGGTAAGATAACCTGAAGTGCTCCTTCTATCTTCCTTGGAGCCAGCCCAATCTGCATCAGAAAATAGCTTCAAACCTAAATCAGATACATAAGGATAATAAAGTCCTTCATTTATGGTTCCCTTGAGATACTTGAGAATCCTTTTGGCAGCATCCATATGTGGTTTCCTTGGTGTGTGCATAAATTGGCTTAGCACACTCACACTGTAACATATATCTACTCTTGTCAATGTGGCATAGTTGAGACTACCCACTAGACTTTGATATGATGTGATGTCTTCTATGAGTTCACCTTCATGTGAGCTCAATTTGTGATTGACCTCCATTGGAGTACCTGCAATCTTACAATCTTGCATCTTGAATTTTGCCAACATGTCCTTAATGTACTTCCTTTGAGTGAGAAACAAACCATGATCTTTGTAGACAACTTCCAAACCTAGGAAGTAGGTAAGTGAACCCAAATCACTTATCTTGAACTCTTCTCTCATCTGATCTTTGATCTTCTTCATACCATCTGCATCATTTCCTGTCAATATAATATCATCTACATATACACATAGGTAGATGACCTCGGAATTACTCTTTTTAATAAAGAGTGAAGGATCTGCCTTGCTTGGTTGAAAGCCTTTGTCTTGCAAGAATGAAACAAGCCTGAAATTCCAAGCTCTTGGAGCTTGCTTGAGACCATACAATGCTTTGTTAAGTTTACACACATAATCAAGATAAACTTGATTCTCAAAACCAGGTGGTTGTGCCATATATACCTCTTCTGTTATCCAACCATTCAAGAATGCATTCTTTACATCTAGTTGAAGTATCTTCCAATTCTTGGAAGAGGCAATACTAAGCAAAACCCTAATAGTAGGCATCTTTGCCACAGGAGAGAAAGTCTCCTCATAATCAATTCCCTGAGTTTGTGCAAAGGATTTTGCCACAAGCCTTGCCTTATACTTGTTAATTGAACCATCAGAATTCTTCTTGAGTTTATAGACCCATCTTGAGCCTATTACCTTCATGGATGAAGTCTTGGGCACCAAATCCCAAGTGTTGTTTTCCTCAAGTGCTTCAATCTCTTCCTTCATTGCATGCTTCCATTCTGTTTTTGCTTTGGCCTCTTCAAATGATGATGGCTCCTCTTGGTTTATGTCCTGTGCTATGTAGATAGAATGTTTAGTTACTAATGAGGTGTCAAACCCATACCTTTCTGGTTTTTTCTTTTCCCTCATAGATCTTCTTAGGCCATGATGTGATGATTCTACTTCATGTCCAAGTTCCTGCAATTTTGCTTTACCTTTAGACTTCCATGCTTTGATCTTTTTCCATGTGAGATTCTTCATCATCCTCTGAGGTGTCTTGTTCTTCAATCTTTGGTTGTTCTCTACCAAGCTTTGGAAAATCTTCTTCAAGATTATATGGTAAATTGACCTTCTTGCATGAATCTTCATACCATGAATTGTTCTCATCAAAAACTACATCTCTGCTTACCAAGAATCCTTTGTTGGTAGGGTTGTATAACCTGTAGCCCTTTTGATTGTTGTCATATCCAATAAATACACACCTTTCTGCCTTTGGATCCATCCTGCCTCTAACCTGTGAAGGAACATGAGCAAAAGCAATACATCCAAAAATTTTACAATGATCTAAGCTTGGTCTTCTTCCATTCCAAGCCTCATATGGAGTCATCCCATCAAGGGATTTTGAAGGCAACCTGTTAATCAAGTAAGTGGTTGTAGATACAGCCTCAGCCCATAAGTAATTAGGTAAATGCTTTTCATTTAACATAGACCTTGCAGCTTCAACAATTGTCCTATTCCTCCTTTCTGCCACTCCATTTTGCTCAGGAGTGTACCTTGTAGTTACCTCTCTTTTGATTCCTCTTTCTTGAAGAAAAGAATCAAACTCATGGGAGAAATATTCTCCCCCTCCATCTGACCTTAGCCTTTTTAGTGATTTACCTGTTTGATTCTCCACAAGAGCCAAATATCTTTTGAAACATGAAAAAACTTCATCTTTGTGTTTCATAAAGAATAGGATAGTCCATCTGCTGCAATCATCAATAAAGGAAACATAATACCTTGATCCAAATATTGAAGCTTCCTTGCTAGGTCCCCATACATCTGTATGAACCAACTCCAAGAGATCTCCATGCATATAACCTTTCTTCATGAATGGTAACCTGTGAGACTTTCCAAATTGACATGCACTGCACTTATAAATCATATGTTGTTTTGACAAATTAGGAAGTCCAAGTACACTTTGGTCCCTGCAGATTTGCTTTAATGACCTTTCACCAATATGTGCTAACCTTTTGTGCCATACTTCTAATTCTGTGAGTGTCTGACTACCATAATTAAAGAGAGCAATGTTTCTAGTGTCCTGTAATTCAAATGTGAACAATTTACCTGTTTTTTCACCAATTCTTCTGAATCCTTGACTTGGATCTTCAACAAATGCTCCTGCTTTTGTGAACCTGACTTGCAACCCTTTCTCTACTATCTGCCCAACACTTATCAAATTCTTTGTAATGGTAGGGACATAGAGTACCTTACTGAGTAGGTTGATGTTTCCATCAGGTGCTTTGACATTGCCTATTTTCTCCACAGGATGTTTTGTATCATCTCCTGTTTGTACCTCATGTTGATTCTTTGGATCTTCTAAATCTGATAGGAGTGCCACATTTCCTGCCACATGATTTGAACAACCTGAATCTATGTAGAAAACATGCTCATCAGATTTACCTTGTGGCATAGCCATGTTCATGATCAATAATGAATCCTCTTTGTTTGAGTCTTCTGTGTAGTTATTGTAGTCTCTCCTTCCTTTGTAGCCTCATTGATAGTTTGAATGGTTGTAGTTATTGTAGTTGCCATGGTATTTGTTGAACCTTCCTCTTGAGTAGCCATAACTTCCTCTATTGTATCCTCTGCCTCTTTGATTCTTGGAATTCCTAAAGCAATTTTCAGTTGTATGATTAGTTAATCCACAAATAGAACATGAGTTGGAGTCTTGGGATCTCCCCCTACCTTGTCTACCTCCTCTTCCTCTACCTCTGCCATGTCTTCCTCTACCTGCATAGTTAGCTTGATATGTACCTGCTTCATCATCCACTTTCTTTGCCTTTCCTTTGTTATCTTTAGACTTGCTTTTATCCGTGTATAAAGCTGAAGATTGATTACCTTTAGAGCTTTCTCCATTTTTGATAAGCTTTGCCTCTTGAGTAAGTAGTTGTCCAATGAGTGTGTTGAAATCAGGTACATGCATGTCCATGTACAAATCCATAGCTGTGGTGAATGCTTCCCACTTATCATCTGCCTTCAAGCCATTGATGACCTGCCTTACAATTTGCTCTTCATCTATTACCTCTCCAATGCTTCCCAACTGATCCGCTATGTCCTTGAGCTTTGTGACAAAATCAATCACATTTTGTTTGGAAGCCTTCTTGAGAGTTGTGAAATCCAGCCATAGTTGATGCTTCCTAGCTTTGGTACTTGAAGAAAAGAAAGCTTCAAGTGCATCCCACACTTCTTGAGATGTCTTACAACTTCTAATGTGAGGCAACAAAAAATCTGAGATAGAGTTGAGGAGATAAGACCTTGCAAGTGCATCCTTGGAGCACCATGTGCTCAATCTTTCTTGCTCTTCTTGTGTTGGTTGACTTTTGTTCCTGAAACTTGGCATAACTTCATCTCCAGCCACATAACCATATAAACTTCTACCTTGGAGATAAGCTTCCATCCTTAATGACCAAGCTGAGTAGTTACCTCTGTCCAATTTGTCAATTGATGAAGGAAATCCATATGCCATGTTGTCCAACCTTGCTCTGATACCACTGTGAAGAGATGGATAAGTATGTGTTTGAAGATGAAGAGGTGTTGCAAAATCCTTGATCTACACTAGCCAAATGAACTCCAGGAGTATATGGTGGGCCCTTTTAGCTTGCCAATGGATGTAATAGACACCCTATGTACCTTGGAAGATCACTCTCAAAAAGATAGATCAAAACAGATAAGTTGGAGTTAGCTCAGAGGTGAAAACTTGCTATTCTTGGTTCATACACCTGTCCAGTATTTTACATAATTCTCTGAGCACAGCAGCAATTAGCTCAATTCCTCTTGGGGAAGTCTAGGAAACTTAAAGAGCTAACTTTCAAGAGTAATCTCATCAAAAATAATGAACCACACACTGAGAATGAGTTTTAACAAATGATGACATCATCCCGATTTTCACGGGCTGCTACAGAAATAGACCACTGAGCAGAAAAATCACCATAACTCAAAATGTAGAAATTCAATGATTATGAAAATTTGTATGGTTATACTAGACGGTAAGCGCAATTCAACAAGCTTTAAATCACGGAATTTTGATAAGTAACCACTGAGAAATGGCTCTGACAAGATGAGTAAAAAAGTCGGGTACCTGACAGAGAAGTGAAGGTGAACAGACCCTGTTGACTTCAAATGAACATAACTGAAGATTGCAACATCCAAATGACATGAAAATTTGTGAGCATATAGTAGACTTATAGAGCTAACTTTACCAAGTTAAATCACGGAAAATGATGCACCAAGCTCAGAGAGAACATCTCTGCAAGCTGACTGAGAAAACTGAGAGTAATGGAAGTGAGTAGTACACTTCACAAGAACATGGAAAGATGAACTCAAATAATCATGAAAATGAAAGTATATTGCTTGTACAATACAATGACTTACTGATACATATGTGTGCCTTGTGATCACACCTTGATATGGCATAAAGCTCAGCTCTTGGAGGTCTTCACATAGGTCTCTCTAACCACGACTAAAATTGCCATCTATTTATAGTTGAGTTTGGGAGGCTAACTTCCCTCAATCACTCTCCAATCAATCAATGATTGATTTGATTCTCTACCTACCACAAATCACAAATTTGTGGCTCCTCTTTCCATTCTTGATCATGTGGACTCAACCACTTAAGATTCTCTTACTTTTACATTAAGTAAACTCTTCAAAAGTTACAAGAGGTAGTTCACAAGTGAACTTTACATAGTCTTCATTTTAAGGCTTTTTCTATGACTTTGTGGGACTCAAGCCAATACTTAGGCTTGTCATAGACTTGCTCCAACACCTTTTGCTCAAGGGAGTATCCAATGAAGACACACTTTTCTGCTTTTGGATCAAGCTTCATCCTCAATTCATCTAGAACATGTACATATCCAATAAAACAAAAAACTTTTAGATGTAATAAGTTTGGCTCTTTAGCTGTAAACTTTTCTTCAGGTGTAACTTGATGTACAATAGCAATCGGAGTTCTCTTCATGATGCATACAACATTATGAGCAGCTTCTGCCCAATAATAATGAGGCATATTCTTCTCAGGCATCAAGGCTCTTGCTATTTCTACAATATGTCTATTTTTGCGTTCAGTAATGCCAATACGTGGTGGTGTGTACGTGCATGAAAATTGACATCAAATTCCATGATTTTTAAGAAAACTACTAAACTCATTTGACATGTATTCACCTCCTCCATCAGATCTTAATGTCTTAATATACTTCACTATCTGCTTTTCCACCATAGCTTTAAAAATCTGAAAGTGAGTGAACACCTCACTCTTCTCTTTCATGAGCTATATTCACACCTTTTGTGTATGGTCATCAATGAAAGCAACACCTGCAACCACCCATAGATGTGCTCTTTGTAGGACCCCAAACATCTGCATGTACTATTTCTAGTACATTCTCACTAACATGCTTGTCATGTGGAAATGATGCTCTTGACTGTTTTCCAAATTGACATGCCGCACATACCTTTTGCATCTCTCCAACCTTGAAATTTGGTATTCCATGGACAATCTCCTTTGCTTGCATCAATTTTAGCCTTTGCAAGTTTGCATGTCCAATTCATTTGTGCCTGATCTCTATATCAGCAATGACTCTTGCATCTTTTGCAAACATGGCTGCATTCATTTTAGGAATTTTCACATTTAAGGTGAACATGCAATCCATTTTGTTTCCTTTGGCAATCAATCTTCCAGCTTGTTTGTATTCTTCTACATATATCCTGTTAGCATTGAACCTGACTTGTAATCTCTAGTGAACCATTTGTTAAATAGAAACCAAATTCTTTGTTATATTTGGAACATGCAACACATCAAAAAGATGTTTTACCTTCCCCTCCTCCATAAATAGTTCTATGTTTTGTGTATTCTCGATAGGGTGTGATGTGTAATCACCTGTTTCAACATATCTAAGAACTGGCGATTTCTACAAAGTACTAAACCATTCCGCATGATTGGTCGTGTGATTTGAAGCACATGAATCAACATACTAGACATTATCATGCGATTTTGAAACACCAGCAAACATTGTATTCATCATGTGATGTGGAACCATGAACAACTTCTTAGAATCATGTGCACTTGTGGATGCATAGTTGTTTTGTTGCCTTCTATTATTTTGATTCTTCAATCTGTAATCATATTCAAAGTGTCTAGGTTTACCACAATTTGAGCATCCTTTACTATCATTACCTAGATCATTTCTTTGGAAATTTCTACGACCTCTTTGGCTCCTCCTGCCTCGAAATTGTCCTCTTCCTCCTACATGATTCTGTTGTTGACCTTGATCTTGGTTACTGTTTCCTCTTCCACTTCCAAAACCTCTACATCTCCCTCTTCCTCTGCTAGAGTAGAATACCTTCTCAAAATTGGGCTATCCTTGGGAGTTTGAATCCTCACCAAGATTCTATCTTCAATGTTCAGCATGGATACCAAATCAGCAAAATTCATAATCTTTTCTCTCGTCTGCATAAAATCTCTAAACTGCTTATATGCAGCTCCTAAACCACAAAGGCACACTTCCACCTTATCATCATCATCATCTACATTCATGCCAATAGATGCAAGTGACTCATATATGCTTTTAATTTTTGATGTGTAGTCACATACCGACATGCCCTTCTTCTCCAATGTATGCAGCTCGTTCTTGAGTTGCAATATACGTGCCTTTATATTGGTCTCATACAATGTGACCAAAGTATTCCAAGCCTCTTTCAGAGTCTTGGCATCCTGTATGTGCCCAATCATGCTATCCTGTATGCTAACAGATAGCCAATACATTACCTTTCATGCTCCTTGATTCCAGTCCTCATATGCTCTTGATTGGTCTACAGTCCGATTTCTCTCTCGTAAGTGCGGAGCATTTTTGTTCTCTCCTTTGATGTACTTCTAGTAGCCTTTTCCCATCAAGAAATTCTTCATTTTGAATCTCCAAGCATGGAAGTTGTTCTTGTCCAATGTATCTCTCACAAGATGACTCATTCCATCTGTGTTTGCCATTTCTGCAACAATTCACAACACTACAAAACACTACAAGTAGCACTTTTGCTTGAACACTATCGCACTATGACGTGACAATTGCATCTCAGAAAAACACAATTTTCGTGTATCAACAACAGACAAAAGCGCATGAAATTCTGGATCTAGAATGTATGAGTGTTTTCAAACACAAGGCAAGTTATAGCTTTGCAGGCTAACCTAGTTTTTCTATGGGCCCCACCTTCAGGCTTGAAACAGAGGTCGACATCGCTCTGAAGCTCTGATCTCACAAAAACGAGTGACCCTAAAGGGATAACTCACAAAACTATTTTGAGGTCTTCTACCTTCACACAAAATTCTATAGCAAACTAAGGTTGTTTGTGAATCGCGCTTTCTTTACACCTTCTCTGGTACTCTTTACCGTCAGCCTTCTCCACGAGCTCTCTATAGCCACACTGGCTCTAATACCATGTCACGATGAAGGAGATAAGGAAGAGAGCTCACACACACATTCTCATAATCAAAGAGAAGCACACACTCACATTGAGGCAAGGAAGAATGATCTTCTTCTTTTTCTATTATATAAAAGGAATGTAGAAGAATGATCTAAAAACAAGAATACAACAAGTACAATATATAAGGATCAGTACATAAGGAAAAATCTAATGTCTGCAAATGAGTGAGCTTGGCGCGAACAAATGTGCCATCACTCTCGGTAGATAGATATATTACAACTCAATGAAGTATCCCTGACATATGTCGGTATGACCACTATACATGTTAGAGAAATGAAAAACTAATATGTGTCATCTCGGATCATCACATGATGAGCTTGGTATCTCAACATATATGTGTGCATGTGTATATGTAGGTGTATGTGTATGTGTGTGTATGTGTATATGTGTGTAGGTGAGTGTGTATCTGTGTGTATGCATGTGAAGGTGTATGTGTGTATATGGATGTGTATATGTATGTGCATGCTTGTGCATGTGGATGTGGATGCATGTGCATGTGCATGTGCATGCATGTGCATGTGCATGCATGTGCATGTGCATGCATGTGCATGTGCATGCATGTTCATGTGCATATGTGTGTTTATATATATGTGCATGTGTGTATGTGCATATGTATCTTTATGTGTGTATGTGCATGTGTATGTACATGCATGCATGTGCATGCATGTGCATGTAGATATGTTTGTGCATATGCATGTGTGTGTGTGTGTGTATGTGTATGTTTATGTGTAAGTGTATGTGTGTATACATGCATGTGTATGTGTGTGTATATACGTGTATGTGCATGTGTATATGTATGTGTATAAGTATGTGTATGTGTATGTGTGAGCATACATGTGCATGTGTATGTGTGAGCATACATGTGCATGTACATGTGTATATGTGCATGTGAATGTGTAAGTGTGCATATGCTATATAGTGAAAACAAAACAATTTGAATGATATACAAACAATGAAAATTGTACTTACAATAATTAGCCACATATTATGCTAAGGAAACTTCTTGAATAACCTGCAATAAGGAGAGAGAGAGAGAGAGAGAGAGAGAGAGAGAGAGAGAGATAGATCAAAACTGGGACAAAGATAGAGAGAGAGAGATAGAGAGAGAGATTGAAAGAGAAAGAGGGAGAAAAAGGGAGAGAGACATACAATAGAAGAGAGACTGATTGAGAATTAGAGAGCTCCAACTCATATGTGTAGCATAGGTATGAATGTTGGATCACTCTTTGATCAAATGCACGCAAATTGACAATCGATGAGCCATGGATTTTTTTTAGTGAAAAGCAACCATGAAATAAGTGATGTGCATACGTCGTATGTGTGTTCCTCTGAACTATCACATATGCAATATTATTAAGTGTCACATATGGGACACTATTCAATGTCACATATGCGACACTTTTTACCATTGCATCTGTGACACTCCAAATGTGTCGTATATGTGATTCTTGATTTAAGGTTGCTCATACAATCCAAAATAGCATCAATTCTAGCTTTGTTTAAATGATGGTCTATGCTCCATGCTCAATGTGATGAAATGTGCAATCGCAATGCAACAAAATTGTGTCTCGTCAACCATCACTATGCCCCTTTATTCCGTGAAGTGTTGGGATTCTATGTTATGCATTGGGTATTGAGGTTATTCATGATTAGCATGGTATATGGTTGATTCAATAGAAGTGTGTATTTTATTTTCTTCAGAAGTTTTAGTTCTCATTAATTTAAAGGAGTTGTATAATTGAGAGTTGTCAAAATGTAAAGGAGTTGCAAATCCCATGAAGTCTAGTGTATAATTGAGTGTGCATGATAGAGAAAACTTTAAAAATGTAGACCTATATAGATCATTGACTCAATCCTTATTGTACTCAATCAATATGCGATACATATTGATTATGTAGTTCGAGTTCTTTCTCACCTCTTGCACAAACCCACACATGCACAATGGAGCGGCTAATCATGTACTATGTTATTTGAACGGAACTTTGAACAATGGTATATTTTACATGTATGATACTTACCTTGACATTAAAGCTTTTAGTTCTGGAGACTGGCAAGAAAAAAAGATGATTGACAAAGTACAAGTTGTTACCTATTAATGACAAGGAATCGCATTTTATCCTAGAGCTCAAAGAAACAACTAATGGTGGCATTCTCATGTACAAAAAAATAGAATATTGAGCTAACCTAGTTTTCCATGCACATTCCAAGCATATCGAAGCTCACTGCTCAAGAAAAAGTGATTGCCAGAAGATTGATATCTCATTTTTGCCTTCAAAAGTTCAACTTGTTGATATCATGATGGAAGGAATATTCAAGGTAAGCTTGAAGAGAGAATAAAAGAGAATGTTCTTTATCTTTGGCCACGTATCAATAAAGGCAATGATTGTTTATGAACTTTAAGTTATGTGTCGTAAATTATGCTTTAATTTTTCAACCATCTATATTCAAAAAATCTGGAGAATTCATAAGTTTTCTTATTCATTTAAATTATCGAAGATAAAGTCTTTGACAGATTTCTTCAGCGTTGTACTGCTTTTGTTTCTGAATCATCATGAAAAAATACTATTGGTTGGAAGAAGTTATATATTCTGAACGCTTTATACGTGTTTTCTTCGTTGCAAGCTAAACTTCAACACACTCGTGGGAGGTGCCTTCACTTGACTTTGTTAAATGTTCTTGAATGCTCTCTTGAAAAGTCTTTCTCAGAAGCTCCAGATTTACACTATCCACAGCATCACCATTCACATTCTTCATCTTCTTTTGGCTCGGTGTATAGATCAACGTGCTACAGTGACTCAGACCATAAGGGAAGCACTTTCATATTAGTTTTCTTCAGTGAAAAGGATGTGCTTGTGCTGGAAGATACGGAAGTCACAGGATATTATAGAACTTGTAGTGCTAAGGGAAATGCGTAATCAATTTGTCCTTTAAGTCCTAAATTGGATTACCTTTGTATCATACCTACAATGAAGAACGTTCAATCCAATGGCTTTGTTATAATAGTATGATCTTGCTTTGCGAGATTGGGAGGTCCCAGGATACTTAAACCATCTCCTGCTGTTCAAGGATCAGGTCCCCCCCCCCCCCCCCCCCCCCCCCCCGAAAAAAAAAACAAAAAA
Source organism: Ceratopteris richardii (assembly GCA_020310875.1). Classification (NCBI taxonomy): domain Eukaryota; kingdom Viridiplantae; phylum Streptophyta; class Polypodiopsida; order Polypodiales; family Pteridaceae; genus Ceratopteris; species Ceratopteris richardii. The sequence continues at coordinate 69,352,502 of CM035421.1, read as the reverse complement.
AAAAAAAAAAAAAAAGTGAAAAGGTGGTGGTAAGTTCCCTTTTCCATCCCTAACCAACTTTAGATCTCATGGATACTAAGTTGGCTTTGGGAAGAGACTTGCGATCTCTTGGACACGTTATAGATAGTGACTTATAAAGCCTCATAAGATTTTTGTTTTCCAAGGATAACTATTTGATATGTGAAACCTTAAAACAATACGAAAGCGGTTTCTTTTACTTTGTCGAGAAAAACTTTTCGTGCAATCGAGCGAGTAGGCTGATTAATCAAGAAGAAGCACACCCAACGAATAAAAGCGTCTCTAAATCTGAAGCATAAAAGTTATATTAAATAGCTTCAGCAAAACGTTAATACGGGTAAATGATATTAAACTAAACACCTCAAGCATTGAAAGTGCAGGTTTCAAATTTTGAACACGAAACTCAATTGTACAACTGCGTTGGAGAAATCATCGAAGTCTTTGAGTTTTATCAACTACCATCCCACAAATTATCTGAAATCAATGAACCCAAAGCTACAACAACCTTTTTGTAATTCTTCTTAAAAGTTATAAAAAGCAGCTCATGAGCGTGGAGGTCCTCCAAAACCAATTTTCACCAGATCATCTAAATTTAGGGGAACCATTTCCATGATTTCTTAATACTCAAATTTATTGCGATCACCAAAAGTGAGTCAAAGAAAATTTACGATTACTATAAGCTCCTTTCGATCACTTGCTCCATCGTTACATGCACCGTGTTAACCTGCAGCTTTTGTCTCTCTCCTTGTTCTGTCTGTGAGTGAACAGAATCTTTCAAACATGGAGTTCAGCATGCGAGAATAACCATGTGAGGTACTCTACCTTCTGGTAAGACTTCATACCAGACATGGACATAACGTGGTGAGGACCTGTCGTGGATGTCTATTCATGAACGTCATTGACCTCTCCGTATGGAGATGAAGAAGGCAAATTCATGCAGAAACATGTGTGGACGCAAAGACTACAGTGGACGAATTCCAGAGTTGCGCTTTCCCATGCACAGACGGCCCTATTGATAAAAGTGTGTATGAATAGAGTGACAAATAGTCTCAATTTCGCCAGCTTTTCCATTGAAGTCGTCAAAGATGAGCTATGAGAAACAAGATTGTAGATGAAAAACGTTCATATTTTGGCAGAAAATGTTACCTCATATTCCCTTGTTCACCATGTAATTCAATCGGCCTTCGGCTGTAAATGTGTCGTCTTTCTTATCACTTGCCTTCAGAGACTGCGTCCTTGCTTTAGAAGTAGTTATTTATTCGTCTTAGTATGGCTTCTTGTGCAGAGGGTAGAACAAACGTAATTAGAGTTTAAGTCATGAAACGCTTGACCTGTGTATCGCCCTTATAAGCATTTTAATATCAATAGCCTTAATACATTTGTATGAGCTTGCTTTGGCAGAAATGGAGGACCCAAGATACCATAAACATGTCCAGTGGTTCAAGGATTAGGTGAGCATCCGATCTCCTTCAGGCAAGATGAGACGCGTTTGTACTAAAATAATCTGTTAACATAACACTCAAGAGAACCAGTCTGATATCATGACCTGTTGTCTATTACTACATAATGTGAATTTCTGGGATTTAGCATATGAGCACTATGACTAAAAACTTATGTTGGAAGGGGAATCTCTCTTTTGATAACTAGAAAAGAACTCGTGCAAATTGGGTTTTCTTAAGGATGCCTATTGCGTTCCACTTTTAAGCATGAGAAATGACATGCAAATCGCAACCCAATCATCTTTCATAAAGTCTCCAAGATTGCAAGAGGTCAATGGAGCTATCTGGTGGGCAGGCAAGGCCCAAAAACCAACTAAAGAGATGTGTGGCATCCTCAAGAGGAAGCATACAAGAGACTCTATTGCCTTCATGAGTCGTTGTAATGGGGTCAAACCCATTTTGGAAGAAGAGAACAATGCTATTATTGTTGACCACTTCACTCAATTCCTGGGGATTTCGACACCCCTTTCTCCCCAAAGGTGGAATTGCAAGGCGACCATCTCAAGTGTTTCTCCCTCTAGAATACCACATAAATTTGAAGCCTCTCCTTGACACGCCCATTTTGAATTGATATGCTTCCCAATGGAAAACACCCAGGTCTTGACAGCCTCACAAATGAGTTTTTCAATTCCATCAAACAAGTGGTGGCCACTGCATTGTGCTTGGTTTGGCAAGAGGCATTGGTGTTCGGTGTGCTTCCCGAATGCCTAAACAATGGTGTCGACAAGCCTATCCATAATAAAGGAAACAAGAACAAGATTGAAAACTCGTACTCGATCATGATGCTTCAAACTAGGTACAAAATACTTGCAAAAGTTATTGCCAATAGAATTCTTGCCACTTGAAGAGGTGGCTCAATGAGCACCAAAAAGGATTCATCAAGGGTAGATCAATCTTGGAAGGTATTATAGACATTTGAGAAGGTCTTGATTTTGCTGAAGAGTCCAAACAAGACGTAGTATTCCTTAAATACGACTTTGACAAAGCTTATGACAGACTTGAATGGGACTTTCTTCTTCAATCTCTTGAAGATCTAGGTTGGAGTCAGAAACTCACTAAGATGATCGCTACACTGTTGGGGAAAATGCAAATAAATATCAATGGTCAATTATCAAGGATATCATATCAAAATGCTGTATAAGACAAGGTTGTCCTTTGGCACCTTTGCTTTTGGCCATTTCCATAGAGGGGCTTAGCCATCGGGTGCAACATCACATGGATTTGGGCCATATTAAAGGGCTCTATCGTCCACTCAACCATGACTAGATGATCATGAGGCTCTTTGTAGATGACATGAATGTGTTTCTATATGATGACTTGATCAACATTGAAACCTTTTGGAGTTGCCTTGACACATCCTTTGTGGCATCTAGCTCCAAAATAAATCACTCAAAATCTGCTTTGAGAGCCATCATCTGACCCCCATCCCAACTTCTGGTTGAGCACGGTTGCCAAACCATGACCAGGGGTCGGGTCTTCTACCTACTTGGCATTCCTATGGGCTTTGTTGTCTCAATGGATCAATGATTGAATTGGGTCCTCTCCAAACTAGACAATAATTTGGCGCATTAAAAGGGCATGCAAATCAACCTCGCACGGCATGCCATCATGATCAATACCTTTCTCATCTCATCCACCATATACTTTCTCTCCTACTCCAAGCCCAAGGATCAAGAGCTTAGAATATTGGAAAGAATCTGCAGAAACTTTCTTTGGACAGGGGATCACAAAAGAAAGGGGGTCCCTAAAATTAAATGGTCTACCTGCATCAGCCAAAAGGATTGTGGGGGTCTAGGCATTATGGATATCAAAGGCATGGCTGACAAGTTGGTGGAAAGATGGATTACAAAGTCTTGGTGCAACCTATAGACATCTTGGGCCAAGCTCATCTTCAAGAACAAGAATGAGATTACATTGGTGGGCCTCCCTGGTTGGAAGGACTTGGACCTACGTACACTTTTTTTCTCCCTGGTTCTTGTTTCCCCTAAAGGCTCGAATCTAGTGTGCTCCCTCTAGAAGAGTCGGAACAACTTTAAAAAATTTCTCAGAATCAAAGAAGACTCAAAAGGGCAGCCAATATTAGGCAAAATGACTCAATCTGGTTTTCGATCATTCACTTGAACTTGTTTTTTTCTTTTAATTAAAGTCTACGAGAGTAGGCCACAATCGAACTTACCTTTAAAAAAAATTGAGCTATTTGGAGCCTCCATTTTCATTTGTGATCTAATCATCTTTCGTATAGCCTCCAAGATTGCAAGAAATCAATTGAGCTATTTGGAGCCTCCATTTGCATGTGTGATGTACATCACTCTAGGAACTCAAACTAGAATTTTAATACAAAGAAATTCACTTTATAAAAATGATGTCTCATAGTCTAGAGGAGTAACGTCTAAGTGGAATCCAGCTAACTCAAGTTAAGTCAAGCTAGGAGCTCAAGAGTTTCTCACAAAATTTCTCTCCCTCGTGCATATATGGGGATTGAACCTAAGACATCCTCCACCCCACTCTCAAATCTTCACCACTAGGCTAAGCACATACCATGGATAATACTCAAGATGACCACAATGCTGACTTCAGTTTCACCATTATTCAAGTGAATGTATAACAGACCATGTCCCTTGAGGAATATTTTTTTCCTCAAAATTATGCTTCGATTTCAGATCTATATAATAGATTTTCCCTTGGCCCATGGTAAAACTGAGGAACATGTTGTCATTTGTCTTGAAAGTTCACCTTAATAGATATAAAAAGCTAAAACATTTCTTCTATAAGGAGCTAAACGTTCCACATGGCATTGTTCTCTATTTTGTATTTCCATTTAAATAGGCACACTTTGTATAACAGGATTTGAGTATGGTTTTCTCACGTGTATATCAACTTGGAAAGTTCATAGGGAAAATCTTTAGTTGAAAGAGGTTCCATTATGCTCTTAGGAGAAATAAGGTGATCAAAATCAACCAAATTTTCATTAAGTCGACTTATGTGGAAAAGTAGATCAACCTAGCGATCTTTTAGAAGTTCAAATTGATAGGACATTGGTCCAGACTTTATAAGTACTTTCAAAGGGCCACAAAACCTAGTAGAGAGCTTAGGAGAGGATCCACGTTTTAGGGTGCGAGAATTTATTTGGGATTCTTAGGTTCTCCAACTTGAAAAGAAACTTTCCTTCCCTTGGAATCAACAAACACTGTTGCTTGATCCTAATCCTAAGCTTTCTTTCAATTAAAGAAAAAAAAACTAGAAGTTGAAGTTCATTTTCTCTAAAAACAATCTTCAGCTATCTGTACTCTTTTGCGGTGAAGAAGAAATCCATAAGGTGCGTTTGGATTGAATTCATACATCGACCCGCATGGTCTTGCATCATGCTTAACCCTTTAACAATCTAGTTGCATCATGCTTAACCCTTTAACAAGAAAACTATACATCTGACATATGGTCATCCCAATCTTTTATTTCTTTGGAGAAACATGCACTTTGAGCATATTTTTATAAAACTTTATTGATTTGTTCACTTTTACCACCTATGTAAGGATCTTTATCATATTCATGGATAGTCTTGTATCCAATCGAATTAGGATAGCTCTCAAAATATTACTTGTGCGATTTCTCTATGTTTCATACAATATGTATTTTGGCATGCCATATAGCTCCCAAAAGCGATGTCAATCTTTGCTGATATACTTTGGCGGTGATATTTATGAAGAATCTTAGGAACTCGAGGGCACTTTCTTCCCTCATTAAAAGATTTTAAACCCCTAACGTCTATATATGCCTATACTATTCTAATGGGGCGCTAATCTTTGTACATGTCAATCTACCAAAGGAAGTAAGCCCAAAGCTTTGCACAAAGCTTCAAACTTCTCCCTAGGTAGAGCCTCCGTGAAAAGGTTTACAATGTTCTACTACGTGGGCACATATGCCAAGCTGATCTCTCCAATAGAGAACCTCTCCCTCACATAATGATAATGCACCTCAGTGTGCTTAACAGTCATTGAAAAAGCTGCCCTATACTCAACCTCACAATTGGAAGTGGCCAGAGTAGGCTGCTTCTTTCTCATCCAAGATATGCATGGGCTACCAAGCTCCAGAAGAAAACCACTAGTGGAGACATGATTGTCATAGCAACCAATCTAGTCAGAGCCAGAAAAAGCATGTAAATCTTGTGGTAGTGATCCCCCATTGGGATAAAACAATCAAAGTAGTCGTGTACCACTCAAGTAATGAAAGATGCGCTTAACTACCTACCAATGATTGACTCCTGGGCAATGCATACTTGCCCATCTAAGACATAGTAAGCTCAATATCTGGCGGAGTAATGCATAAGTAAATTAAGCATCCAATAGCCTAGTGATAGAGACAAGCATCAAATGCATCTCCAACATCATGAAGACTTAATCGTAAACCGGTCTCCATAGGAGTGGCAATACAAAACACTACAATAATGTGTCAATATATTTCATTGGGCACAAAGCCATTCCACCATCAATGGGCATAAACTGAATGCCCAAATAATGGTGCAAATGCCGCAAATAAGACATCTCGAATGAGGCATGCAAACTAGTCTTAAAATCAGCAATATGTTTCTCATGAGGACCAGTGAGTAGCATGTCATCAGCATAGACAACAATGATTAGAAGTACATCATTAGCACACTTAACCTATAAAGTTCTTTTAGTTGGACTATTCTCAAAACGATGTGCAATCATATAGCCATGTATCTTTTCATGCCAAGCACGTGGTGCTTGCTTTAAAGCATATAATGCCTTCTTTAACCTGCACACCTAGTTTTCATGCTCTTTCTACACAAAGCCACAGGGCTGAAAAACATACACTTCTTCATGCAATTCACCATTCAATAATGCAGTTTTAATGTCCAACTGATGTACATTCCAAGCATGATGAGCTGCAAGTGCATAGATGCTACGAAGAGTAGTCATTTGGCAAGTAGGAGAAAAGGTCTCATCAAAATCAATCCCTATTTCCTGAACATAACCCTTTGCAACAAGCCTAGCCTTATACCTGTCAATTGTTCCATGCGGTTTATGCTTCAACTTGTATACCCACTTAGTACCAATGGCCTTCTTGCCAGGAGGCAAGTCACATAGACACTAGCTATCATTTTTCATGATAGCATCATATTCAGATTGCATTACATCCATATTCCAATGTTCAAAATTTTGTGCTTCATCAAAGGAAACATGCTCATTCTCATCACAGAGACTAGATGCAGCCATAGCATAGCAATCTGATGCAAAAGAGCACTATGAGAGCCTAAAGGAGTACGATATGACAGAGGTGCATCTAATTTGTTGTTGCACAAGGTCTCCACTACCCATTGTGGCATAGTTTTCCTTCTCAATATCAGCTCTCTCATCAATAAGTGCATCATGAAAATCTGCATCAGAAATAGAATGATCTACATCATCACATGAAACCTATAAAAGTTCAAAAAATTGCCTCATTAGGATCAACACTAGATTGTCCACCTGTAAAAAGAGGTAACAAAGTATCATACATGTCTTTGGAGCTAACAAATTTCTCTTTCATACATGAAAGTAAAGGATGAATAGAATCTTCCAATAAAACAACATCACGACTAACCAAAATGCCTCTACTTTGTGGATGATATAGAGGATAGCCTTTGCTTTCAAAAATGTACCCAACAAATATACATTTTATTGCTTTATCATCCAATTTCCTGTGATCTTGTTCAGGCACTAATGCATATGTTAGACAAGCAAAAATACACAGATGAGCAATAGATGGCTTGTGGCCATGTCAAGCCTCATATGGAGTGATAGATGACAATGCTTTAGTGGGACACCTTTTAAGTACATATGTTGCACACATAACAACCTCAAGATAGAAACTATGTGGTAAAGCATGACTTTTGAACATACACCTCACCATCTTTTTGCATGATCTATTCTTTTGTTTAGCAACTCCATTCTATTGAGGTTTATATAGCATTTTTACACTGATGTATTATCCCACATTCAGCCAGAAATGCATTAAAGTCAGAATACATATATTCCCCCCTCGATCAGAACGAAGGGTGCTATTTTACATGCTGATATATTTTCAGCTAAAAACAAAAACTATTTTAAGCACATAAACACTTCAGACTTTGCTTTGAGTGGATATACCCATGCATGCCTAGAAAAATCATCAATCAAAGTCACGAAGTAAAGATAGTTTCCAAAAGAGGGTATCTCCATCGGACCACAAACACCACTCTAAACAAGCTACAATCTCTAAGTAGCTCGAATTGAACCATCTTTTGGGAATGAGGAACGTTGCATTTTGCCCAAAACATAGCCTTCACGTACATGTTTGTCGGGTGCCTCAATTTTAGGCTAAGAGGACACCATTTCATATTTTTTCAAGCATATCAAACTAGAAACATTCAGATGACCAAAGCGTGCATGCCAAAGCTTTGCATCTGAAATAGCCTGAGAATCATGTACTCCACATGCCAAATCATTCATAGATTTTTCATAGTCTATGAGCTTATACAACCCACAAAATAAAATGCCAGAAGCAATAATCACATCACCATTTGACAAATCATGAATTGTGCATCCGTCATCAACAAATTTAACAACCTAGCCATTCTCCACTAATGCATAAACTAATAACAGATTTTTCTTGATCCTTGGCATAAATAAAGCAACCAACAAAGTGAAAGAAGTACCATCAGGAGTAGTCACAATGATCTTACCAACTCCCATGACAGGATAAGAGGAGTTGTTGGTGCATGTGACAGTATTCCCTTTAGGGGCAGGATCAAGTGAAGTGAGGAAACTTCACTACAAGGTAATATGTTTGGTTGCCCCACTATCAAAATACCAAACATCTGAGTCTAGTATATACATACACTGCTCATGGGAAGATGGGTCAAAACTGCAAACAGTAGTAAACACCCATTCTTCATTTTGCACAAGATTAGCAGACTCTGTTTTTAGTGTAGAGGCCTCTACAACAACCATTCAGGCCTCTTTCTCCTTTTCCTCTTTAGCAGACAGTTTTGGACAACTCTTAATTACATGATCATTTGCTTCACAGTATTTGCAAAATAGTTTTTGCTTTTCTTATTTCATCTCATCTTTTTCTTCCCTCTTCGAATGTGCAGCATTCGGAGATTTTTGCTTACTAATAGATGACCTCCATTTACCTTAGCCCTTCTGACTAGCGAGGAAAGCTTGATTTAACATGCATAATAGACTTGTTCTACCTAGACTGATCTTCTTGCAGCAGAACAAAAACTAACTCTTGAAATCTTAAGGCATTTGGATTGCCTTTCATCATCAAATGAAGAGTAGAAGCAAATCTCTCATATGAGTTGGGAAGATCATTGAGAGTAGTCTGCACAAGTGAACCGTTAGGAAGGACTTCATCAACAAAAATCAATTGTTCCTTCAAATCCTTAATCTTTGTTAGAAAATTATCCATAGAATCACCTTCATTCATATGCTCACTCTTCAATTGTTTTCAAAGGTAAGCAACACAAGCCTCATTCCTAGCCCGATACAATGTGGTAAGTATATCCCAAGCATCCTTACCTATTCTGCAAGAGTGGATGTGAAGAATATTGGAAAGTTTATCAGAAAACACTATAAATGCATACGCCTGAGCATCTCTGCCATCCCAATGAATTTTCTCTATAGTAGGTGCAATAGGAACCGTAGCATAAACAGGAATCTAAAGAATATTAGCATTTTCGACACCATCTAGATCAGCTTCAATACATGTATTTGCAGATGTAATACGACAATTTTCAACACCCAACTCAATGTCCCACACTCCTTTTGCAACCAATATATGTTGCACTCATATAAGCCCACAATGGATAATTGGTACCGTCCAACTTATCCTCAACAACCAACATACGGAATACATCACTACTTTGAGACATGGCCATTGACTTAAATACCCTGATGTGGAAAAATGACTGTATCGGAAAAAGTTGAGCAGAATTACCGTGACGAGTTGTGCTAGACCCATAGAAAACTTCGAGACACTTATACTAGCGAACCAAAACCTGTATATATCTTTGGAACAAAAAGACGAAATAGCCTATACAAGTGCTATGATAGTGTGTTCAGAGGCCAAAATGATCTCACATCGTGATTATGGCACACATAGTGAAGTAGTTTTGATCTCCTAATCACCCTGAGTATACTCACCAAATTTCGTGCGATTCTGAGACTGTGACCGGAGGGGTGTTGATGATGCCTTAGATGAAGCAGCGACCTACTTTGATACCAATTGTTGGAGTTAGATGTCTATGGAAACACACGAATAGCATAAGGAAGAAGAAGAAGCTTGGATCACAACACACAATACTTAATGTATTACCACTAGAATGTACAAAGATAAGTAATTCATTAGGGCTATAGGCATATATACAAAGCGAGGGAAAAAATCTCTTAAAGAGGGAAAAAAGTGCCCCGGCAATCTTAGTGTGTTCACACATATCACTACCTAAATATATCAACAATGACTTCTATATCTCATGATTGGCTCAGAATTTGGGAAACCAATGCTTTCATTGCATCCAGAGCATTGAAACCCTAAGATCCACTCTCTACTTGCCTCATTCTGATATCCAAAGCTCATGTTTTGAATTGATGGAATCATTGATGGCATCATTGATGACATCATCAATTTGTAATTTGCTTTCATGAATCACCCTTGAAAATGTATATAAGAAGGGTTTGGCCACATTCATAATCAATCTTGCCAATACCAATCTTGGGAGCTCAAGGATTCATGATCGCCAAGTAAGTAATCTTCAAGTTCCAGTTCCAGTTCTTGTCGTGTTCTTTGTTCAAGTCTTGTCTATTCTAGTTCTTGGACATCCTGTCTTATCATCTTGTAATCTCGTAGTACAAGATCTTGTTGAGTTCTTTCTTGTGTCTAGTTCATCTCGCAGAAGGGAGTTCTTGTAATCTAGATATCTTGTTTCATACTTATGATCCTGCATTGTGGGATGTCTTGCATCAATTACATATTCTTGTATCATTTTCCCTACATGTGCATTTTTGTAATCAAAAGTTTAAAATCTTGTCTACGATAGTTAGAGAGCACAATATAGTGCTCCCCTAACAAATATAACCATTACATGCTTTAGCTATGGTTTTCACAATAGATGGATGTCCACTTTCAATTTTACCATTTCCTTCTAATTATATGTAGTGGTGAGAGACAAACGAATGCCATGGCGTTCAGAGAATGCTTTAGATTCTTTCGCACATAACTCTCCATGATTGGCAACTATTTTCTCTATATATCCAAAACGACTTATGACGTCTTCAAGCAAGAATTTGCAAACATTGTAAGTGGTCTTAGAGTGTAGTGCACATCCCTCTACATGATTAGTTAAGTCCTCTCATGCAAGTACAACGTAATCATTTTGTCAATTGCTTTAGGCATAGTTAGAAGATCTACCACCACTTGTGGTGAATACAAGGTGCATACATATGATGTGAAGGATATATATGTTTAACTAATGAATAAAGTTAGCATGTGAAACATGTAGAAACATAGTTATTAATATCAACATACATCCTATTCCAATAATAGGTACTTCGTATGTTTTCATATGTTCCATAAAACCCTATATGAATAGCCCATAATGTTTCATGCATTGTCTTCATTACTTGCAATTGAAGATTTTTTTTCCTAAGACTCGTTGTGAATTTTGAACCTTACCCTTACCATGTCTCCAAAGATAACTATTACGTAGGAAAAAACTATATGATCTTTTCTTTATGTTCTGGAATCTACTCGTAGTCCAAATAGGTAATGGTTGCAATGTACTTAGATACTTTTCTATGTTTTTCCATTCATCTTCATACTCAAACTCATGAAATTGCTCACTCATAGATAAGTGGAACATAGTCAACTCAATTTGCATTTTGGGTTAGTTCACTTCAAGATCATCATCAAATCTAGCTCTTGATAACATATTAGCAACTAAATTTGACTTACCCAAAATATCAAATAGCTCAAGATTTATGTACTTAAGATATGATATCCATCTAAGCATGGCTATATCAAGAGATGAGAAATTGGCTATTAGTCCAATGATAGGCAAACAATTAGTCTTAACTTTGACATTTGCACCCATGATGTATTCTTTATTTGTTTTCAAAGTTGTTACCATAACCCATAGTTCCGGATTGATGTGAGAATACGTTCATTATGTTTCCTATAAAATTTTCGCCCCAAATCTAATTGCATATCTATTCCCATCACTATCACCTTGACTTATGACCCAAACTATACCAATAGGACTAGTGTGATCTACATGCTTAAGGATGGGAGCTTCAAGCAACAATCACTTGAATTTTTGCATAGCTTGTGTGTGTTTTTCAGTCCACAGAAGTTTTTGTTTCTTTCTCAACAAGTCATAAAGAGGATTGGAAACATGAGAAAAGTGTGGGATCCAAATAACATAAAAGATGCAAGCATCAAGAAATCTACATACCTCACTTACATTGTGACATGTTTCCAAAATCTTGCTAATGCCATCAACCTTT
>CM035421.1:69307941-69335441 GCA_020310875.1 Ceratopteris richardii | reverse complement strand
TACAAGAGAGGAGCTAGAAAGTCTCAACTCATGGTGTGCCAAAGATGCTTTAGCAAGGTCATATTTACTCAACTCTATTTCTTACTTCCTTCTTCCTCAGATTAGGAATTGTAAAACTTCCCAAGAGACTTGGGGTACATTATCTTCATATTTTTCTTCCAATTCAAGAGCAAGAAAAAATCCATTGTGCAATGAGTTCAGTACTTAGGGGAAGCAACCTAAGCAGAATGTTTTAGAGTATGTGACCAAAGTAAAGGATGTGGTTGATCAGTTGGCAAGCATAGGAGAGGAGATTGAAGAGGAGCAAATAGTGAGAAAAATAATCAATGGCATCAAGGCAGGTGATAAGTGGGAAGCTTTCACAACTACTATGGACCTTTACATGGACATGAAAATCCCTCATCTTACCACACTCATGGGACAACTCTTTACCTGTGAAGCCAAGCTCAACAAAAATGGAGAACCATCAAGACGTAACAATTCTTCTACCCTATATACAGATAAAGGAAAGTCTAAAGATAAACGAAAGAGCAAGAAAGTTGAAGATGAAGGTACTACTTCTCAAGCTAATCTAGGCAAGGAGAGGAAGAAATTCAAGAGGAAGGGGCAGAGGAGGTAAGCAAGGTAGGGCGAGACCTTTCAACTCTTCCCCATGCAATATATGTGGGTTGTCTAATCACACAACACATGAGTGCGATAGGAACTTCAAGCATCAAAGACGAAGAGGATTTCAAAGAGGTGGCTACTCACAATCAAGAGGAAGATTCAACCATAATCAAGGTTACAAACATGGCTACAATAACAACTATCAAGGAGGATACAAATCAAGAAAAGACTTCAACAATTATACGGAGGATCAAGAGGATTCTCTTCTCATTATGAACATGACTTCAAAAAAAGGTATGAATTATGAGCACCTCTTCTATATTGACTCAGGTTGTTCAAACCATGTAGGAGAAAATGTAGCTCTGATTTCTTATCTTGAGGAGCCCAAGGGAAAGCACCAAGTGCAGGCAGGTGATGATACCAAGAACTAAATTGTCAAGGTAGGAAATTTCAAAATTTTTGATGGGAATAGGAATCTCTTGAGCAGAGTTCTTTATGTACCTACAATCACAAAGAATTTGATGAGTGTTGGATAGATAATGGAAAAGGGTTTGCAAGTTAGGTTCAATAAATATCAAGCTTTTATGGAGGACCCCCAACAAAGATTCAGAAGAATAGCAAAGGGAGAGAAAACAGGTAGAATGTTTACATTTGAGCTTGAGGACGCGAGAAATATTCCACATTACAACTAAAAGGATCAAACATTGTCTGAGTTAGAGATTTGGCACAAAAGATTAGGGCATATTGGTGAGAGAACCTTGAAGAAAATATGTAGAGATCAATGTGTACTTGGGATACCCAATGTATCCAAGCAACATATGATCTATAAATGTGGTGCTTGTGAGTTTGGTAAATCACACAGGTTACCCTTTACAAAAAAAGGCTATATGCATGAGGATTACTTGAATTTGTACACACAAATGTGTGGGGACCAAGCAAGGATCCTTCAATTTCAAGCTCAAGGTACGATGTGTCATTCATTGATGATTCCAGTAGTGTGACTATCTTTTATTTTATGAAACATAAAGATTAAGTGTTCAGTTGCTTCAAGAAGTATCTTGCACTTGTGGAAAATCAAACAGGGAAAAGCCTAAAGAGGATAAGATTAGATGGAGGAGGTGAGTACTTCTCGAATGAATTTGATGCATTTTTGCAAGAGAGAGGTATCAAAAGGGAGATTAATACCAGATATACCCCTCAGCAAAATGGAATAGTAGAGAGGAGGAATAGATTAATTGTGGAAGCAACAAGATCAATGCTTAATGAAAAAAGGTTGCCTAATTACTTGTGGGCAGAGAGTGTTTCTACTGCAACTTATCTTATTGACAGGTTACCCTCTAAGTCACTTGATGGGATAACCCCATATGAGGAATGGCATGGTAGAAGGCCATCACTGGAACATTGCAAAATATTTGGTTGTGTTGCTTATGTGCATGTTCCATCTCAAATCAGAGGTAAGTTAGACCCTAAGGTAGAGAAATGCATCTTCATAGGGTATGATATAGATAAGAAAGGATACAAATTTTATAATCCATCCAACAAAGGATTTATGGTCATTAGAGATGTTGTGTCTTATGAGAATGATTCTTGGTTTAAAAGTGAATGTAGGAAAGTCAAATTGCCATATGACTTGAAAGAAGAATTCCCAAGCCTCACCAAGGAGGAGCCAAGCACAATTGAAGACATCCAATCACATGATGAGGACACAATCAATATGGAAGAGTTCAAAGCATGGAAATCAAAGGGTAAGACCAAGATGACGAGGTTGGAAGACATACCAGAACCATCCAACCAAGCCTTAAGGAGATTACAAAGAGAGAGTAAGAAGCCAATAAGATATGGATATGATACTTCATTAGTTACAAAGCATTCTATTTATCTTTTTAAAGATTCATCACTTGAAGAACCTTCTTCTTATGAAGAAGCAAGTACCAAATCAAAGTGGAAGGAGGCTATGGATGAAGAAATAGAAGCACTCCAAGAGAATGATACTTGGCAGCTAGTACCCAAGAAAGAATCAATGAAGGTAATTGGTTCTAGATGGATTTACAAAATCAAAAGAAACTCAAATGGATCCATAAACAACTATAAAGCTAGACTTGTGGCTAAGGGTTTTGCACAAACCCAAGGAGTAGATCATGAAGAGACTTTTTCACCTATGGCCAAGATGCCAACCATCAGAGTATTGGTAAGTATAGCTGCATCTAGAAATTGGAATATGTATCAACTAGATGTGAAAAATGCCTTTCTCAATGGGTGGATTTCAGAGGAGGTTTACATGGCTTAACCTCTTGGTTATGAAGATCCAAACAAGGTTTATCATGTATGCAAGTTGAACAAAGCTCTCTACGGTTTGAAGCAGGCACCTAGGGCATGGAAGCATAGGTTAACAACCTATCTTTAGGATCCAGGATTCACGATGAGCAAGGTATATTCTTCTCTATTTTTCAAGAGAAGTAACTCAAAAATGATATACTTATGTGTGTATGTTGATGACATCATTCTTACAGGTAGTGATGCTAATGGCATCAAACGTATAAAAAACCAGATAATGTAGGAGTTCAAAATAAGTGACCTAGGGTTTCTGAAGTATTTCTTGGACTTGAGTTAGTCTACACTAACACTGGAATCTACATCATGCAAAGGAAATATGTGCAGGACATGGTGAAGAAGTTCCACTTGGAGAATGCAAAGGTAGCTAGATCCCCTATGGAGGTAAATCATAAATTGAGTGCTCATGAAGATGATTTGCTTGAAGACGTTGCATGTTACCAAAGCATAGTGGGAAGTCTTAACTATGCAGCATTAACCAAGATTGATATATGTTATGGAGTAAGTGTTCTAAGTCAATTCCTGCATGAACATAGAGCACCTCACTTGGAAGCTACCAAAAGAATTTTGAAGCATCTCAAAGATACTCGAAATCAAGGTCTTTACTTCCCATACACATTAGATTTAGATATTAAGTTATACTCAGATGCAGATTGGGCAGGTTGTAAGGATGATAGAAAAAGTACTTATGGATATTTATCTTTTGTAGGTGATAAGCACATTGCATGGTCTTCCAAGAAGCAACCAATTGTTGCTCTATCTTCAATAGAGGCTGAATACAAGGGATTAGCAAATGTTACATAAGAAGCCATTTCGACTAGATTGCTCTACCCAGATTTGGGGCTTCACACTCATTCACCTATGATCTTTGGTGATAACACAATTTCTTTGCATCTTGCAGCCAATCCCATTTATCATGCAATAACCAAGCATATAGAAGTTCAATATCACTATGTTAGAGAAAAGCTATTGGGCAAAGAAATAGAATGAGCATATGTATCCACAAATATGCACTGTGCAGATTTGTTAACCAAAGCACTTGATGGTACTAAACTTTGTAGGTTTAAAACTTCAAATAAATCCAAGTCATTTTTGGGTAACTATCCCAAGCTGAATTCATTCCCTAGTAGAGCCCTGAGAGATACAAATGAAGGTATCTTTCTTTTCATTTTTTGGCAATGCATATTGCTAAGTGATGTGTTCATAGTACCTAAGATATGATGTAGCATTCATTTCATTAGATTTCCCTCTATGTGTTTTAATTGAGTCTATTTTTTTCCAAATTCTTTGTTCCTTAAAACTATAACGTGATGTTCTTTAATTTTAAATTAAATATAATTGACATAACAAAAATGTAAGAATGTAGCTTGTGAAGAATCGTATCTACCTCTTCTTCTTGTGAAATATCCATTTTGTGTGCTTGCTATGCACGTATGCAAAAGTATAAAAAAAAGTGGAACAATATGAAAATATGTATGTGAAAACATTCCTTTTATACACTCATAATGAAAAAAATAGGAACTTAACATACACATACCTTTCTTGGCTTGCTGTTGCGGTTCAGCATGTGTGCATATGTGATCATTGATACATTTTTGGTTTGTCAAAGCCTAAATACAAGAGAATCTAAGCATGCTATGTGTGCAAATGTAGCTGCTTCTTTTTGTTGATGGAAAGGGTAGAAGCAAGGAAGTTTGAGCACTTGTAAGACTCCATGAAAGCACTCATGTGGAGTTCACCAGCCCTCAACACCAAGGAGTTCTTATGATTGTAGTCCACAAGGTGCTTCAAGGATGAAGAAGCTTCTGCCTTACTCATAACTAGTGTTGGAATGCATATGCAACATGGGAAAAGAGATCACCTGAGTTAGTGTGCCGTGGAACTCACGTCGGGTTCAAGTGTCAGAGTGAAGTGAAGGGTTCAATTGATGGATCAGGTCAACCATGAGTGTTCCAATAACGATGCACACTGGATTCTTTAACATGAACTCAAGTGATAGATAAAAACTTCAAGAAGAAGAAAACTCAAGAAGAATGTTTAGAGCAATTGGAAACATTTATGAAAGAAAAACATATCATTAGCCATCATCCTTTTAATTGGTAAATCATATCAACAAGCATCAAGAATTTTGCGTTGTTCAAAAATCCTCCATAAAGCTAAAAGAGTTCCTTCTCCTCATGCATTCTCAAACAATCTCAACCAAATTTTGAGAAGCTAGATAAAATATTCACTAAGGGCATATAAAGGTTCCCAATCCTAAACTCATGTGAAGTGTCATCCAATGTCACCACAATACTTAAGATAACCATAAAGAAAGAATATGTTGTTATAGAGTAGGACTTTATTGCTCATTCTTCATCACACTGTTCATCATCCGACTCACTCTCTCAAGAATTTAAGTGTGTTAATGAAAAGACATGGCAGATATCACAAAACTTTGGTTTCAAAAACAAAGTATTATCATCATATGTTATGCTCCAAAGGAATCGAAATTTGCATGAGCAATCAATACTGAGTTAGCTTATGTATGCGAGTATCTAGTATCTGATAGGATATTTCAAATGACACGTATCAATGCATACTATCCTAACAGAAAGAAAGGCGTGATTTGCATTAGGAATGATGAAGGTCCAAAATATTTGTTTGCTCACAAGCAAGTGTCCTTAATGTTTCTTGTTTTTAGCATTCTTAATCTATGTAATTTATGAGAAAAGAAGTCATCGATCACCGTTTGAGCTTGCAAGTACCACCATAACAGATTGAGACTCTATGATCAGATCAGAAACATAGACAGAACTAATTATTGTGTGCACAAAATCTATACATGGTTCATAGTGTAGTTTCCGTTGACAATTGAAAAGTTAGTCACTAGCAAAGTGGCATCGTTTCGAATAAAGAACAATGTGATTATTAAGACAATATTTACATAATTAAACAAAAGTTACTAGTCGTTCCTTCCCACTTCACTCGCTGGTAAATTTTGCGTGATGCGTCTGCACTCGGTGTCAAAGCCTTTTGAACGTTTTCATCTACATATATGCAAGTTTCATCCAAAACAATGGAGTGGTCTTCAACCACAGTAGAGATCTTAGCAACTAAAACGTCTGCACCAAGTCCATCTAGTACCTTAATAAGAGGTTTATGTAAGCCCCTAGATGCTTTTGTGAAGCCACAAGTTGCTTTCCTCTTACCTGCATCAGATGAAATGTTCAAGTCAGCTAAAGCCTTAGATTGGTGTTCACTAGCCTCAGAGGCCAATTTCTTCTTCTTCTTGGACTTGTTCATGCTTGGGTGAGAAGAAACATTTGGAACACAAGTTTTGATTGTGCTTGAGGTGGATATGCTCTTCATCAAATCCATCATGTGGATGGTATGGAACCATATACCCATATATATACCTTTAATAATAGCACTTATCTCCACATTATTTGTTTGTATTATTTGGTTGATCACTTATGATCATTTCTTTTAAGGTTCAAGGTATTCACCTTTGTAAAAGGAAAGAGTAAAAGGTCTAAAATACATGAGTTAGAAGTGGTTGAGATTGATTCTCATTGAATCAATCAAGAAGTAGATATGATTTCAACTTTCTCTTTTTCTAGATTGTAGGAAAGTATTCCAATCAATCTAAACCACAAAATCTTTCTAATTTCAAATTCAAATTCATGAAGAAAGGGTGTGGTCATGTCCTCAAAATTTTATATAAGGACTTCAAATGATTTTTACATTAAGTAGATTGTTGATTTGAATGAATACATATACTCTTTGATTATTGCTTGGTGCCACTTCTATTCTTTGCTCTTTCTTCTTCAAACTTAGCGAAATTGTCGAGATTTTTGATCTCTCTACATAGCTCCAAATCTAGTGTTTAAGAATTCATTGGGAAAGTATAGTTGTTTGCTGTATGTATACAAATAATCAAGTCATTTGATTTAGTAATTTTTTAGACATCTAAGTTTTAGAGTCTCTAGGTCATTGTGTGCACATCCCTAAAAATCCCAATGACATCCAAACAGTATTAAGGTTATTGCTCCTTCATTGGTTGATATATACTAGGCCACTTATGCATCTTACCAACCCAACCTTATGTATGAAATTGCTTTAAGAGGAACGTTTCCAATTGTAACTGTGTTGGCTACTCTTAGTGTTTGAAGTCATATTTTTCATCCATTTTTAGAATGTTTTTGTGAGTTAGTCAAGGTGAAAGTTATTTGTTTTGCATCATGTTGTTCTTGTTGATGTTCCAAAGTATCTATTGGGTTTTAGTGCATTAATCTCAAGCATAAAAGTTCTACATTACATATCCGAAAATCTATGTTTGTTCCTATGTTGGTTTGCTAGACCAACGTCACCACTTGAGAACTCCAACTTTCCAAGCCTCTGAAATCTTCTCCAACTTCTTGCATTGGTATCAAAGCAACTTCAATATGGGAGATGGATTTCCATCAATGATTGAGAAACTTGATAAAAATAAGTTTGTTGCTTGGCAAATCGGAATGGAGGCTTATTTGCAAGGAAGAAATGTACATGGGATTGTATTGGGTGATGAAGCAATGCCTATTCCAAGATCCAAAGGTGGACCTACTCAAGAGGAAACAAATAAGCTAATACTTTGGATGATCAAGCAAGGTGATACAAGCTAAACTCTATCTCTTATTTTCTATTATTACATATTAGAGGATGCAAGAAATCTTAAGAGACTTGTGATGCCCTAAAGACTGTGCTTTTGTCTATTATAGAAGAAAGGAAGAACCATCTTTGGAATGATTTCAATCAAATGAAGAAGACTCCAAAATAAACGATCATTGAGTTTGTTACAAAGGTCAAGGAGGTTGTTGATCAATTGTCATCCATTGGAAAGTTGATTGAAGAAGAGGCTATCATGAGGTAAATTCTCAATGGGACTAGAACTACAAGCAATGGCAATCCTTCACCATAGCTTATGATCTCATCATGGATGTGTGAACTCCAGACTTCAACATCTTTCTTGGACAAGTCTTCAATGAAGAGGCCAACAATAGCACAAAGGAAGGTTACTTCTATCATGATAATTCAACTAGTGCTCTATATGCAGATAAGAAGGACAAGAAGCTCAAAGGCAAGAATGAGGAAGAAGATGAAGAGGAGACTTCCCAAGCCAACTTTGTAGGCAAGAGCAAGTGGAAAGGGAAGAAGTAAGGACCAAAGCATGAAAAAACTGAAGGCCAAAATGTTCTTCCTTATGCAATTTGTGATAAGTCCAACCAAACCACTCATAATTATTGGTTCAATATGAGGACCCAGAAAGGAAGTGGAAAAGGTGGATAGAGAGCAATAGAGGCAGAGGTGGACACAACTTCAACAACAACAATAGACGCCATAATACAAGGGACTAAAATAATTATTTCGAAGATCGACAACATGAAGAATCATTGCTTTCGATGAATACAAGCCAAAAGTAAGCTAAAGACGATGATCATTTATTCTACATAGATTTGAGATTTTCAAATATTCTTGCTAGCAACATAGCTCTCTTATATGATTTGGAAAGTTCAAAGCATAGACATGAAGTTCAAAGAGGGCATGACACAAAGCATACTGTGGAGAAGATTACTAATGTGAAAGCTTCCAATGGCAAGAAAAATATTCTGAACAAGGTACTCTATTTTCCCACATGTTACAAAAAAGGTATAACTGTAGGCCAAATAGTTGAGAAAGGCTTGCAAGTTAGGGTGACCCAACATGGACCTTTTGTGCAAGATCCATGTCAAGGCCTCCAGAAGATAGTTAGAGGTGAGAAACATGTTAGGCTCTTTACCTTTGAAGTAGGAGAAACTCAAATCATAGCTCTATGTGACTTTGGGTCTTAAACCCTAAGTGAGCTTAAAGTGTGGCATAAGAGGCTAGCTCAGGTAAATGAAAGCACATTCAAGGATATATGTAGTGATCAAAGTGTTCTTGGATTGCCAAACATATCAAAGGAACACATGATTAATGGATGTGATGCATTTCACATTAGGAAGGCACTAAGACAACCATTTAACCACAAAGGCTACATCCACAACAACGTATTGGCCTTAGTACATAAAAATGTATGGAGGCCAAACTAAGAATCTTCGTTGGCAAGATCAAGGTATTATGTCTGGTTTATTGATGAACATAGTAGATTGACTATTCTATACTTTGTCAAGAGTAAGAATGAAGCATTTGATTGTTTCAAAAAGTATCTAGTGCATTTGGAGAACCATACATGTAGATCACTCAAGAAGCTCACATCTGATGGAGGGGGGGGATTCTTCTCTAAAGATTTTCATGAGTTCTTGCAAGATAAAGGTATCAAAAGGGGATTGAATACTAGGCACTCTCTTCAAATGAATGGAATTATAGAGAGAAGAAACAAGAAATTGGTTGGATCAGCTAGGATAATGCTTGATGAGAAGAGGTTGCCACATTATCTATGGGTAGAGGCTATTTCAATTGTTGTGTACCTTGTTAATACCATCAAAAGAACTTCAAGGTATGAATCCTTATGAATAATGGTATGGAAGAAAACCTAGTTTTGGACATTGCAAGGTGTTTGGCTATTTAGCTTACGTTCATGTACCATCACAAATGGGAGGTAAGCTAGATGAAAGTGCAACAAAGGTAGTGTTTATTGGGTATGATTCAACTCAGATGGATTACAAGTTCTATAATCCTTCAACCAAGTAATTTACTATAATTAGAGATGTTGTGTTTGAAGGACATAGGTCTTGGTTAGATGAAGACAAACAAAAGGTAACTCTGCCATATGATCTTGATTTTGATTCTCATCAATTAGAAAGCAAGCATGATAAAAAGGTCCAAGATCCAAGAAGTGATACAGATGATAACCAAGATGAAAAGGAAAAGGATTACAAGCGATGGAAGCCAAGAGGTAAAGCAAAGATGCAAGACTGTGGAGAATGCTCCAAGCAATCACCTAGAAGGTCAACAAGGGAGAAAAGACAACTATAAAGATATGAATATGATTCCACATTTGTTACAAAGAATTCAATCTACTTGGAAAAGCAATCAATTTTAGAGGAACCCTCAACCTATGAAGAGGAAAAGGGAAACCTTAATTGGGAAAAGGCCATGAAAGAAATAATATATGCATTGAAGGAGATGCACACTTGGATTTGGTTCTAATGTCACCCAAGCAAAACGTAGTTGGTTTAAGATGGGTACATAAACGTAAAAGAAAATCAAATGGATCATTTTGCAGGTACAAGGCAAGATTTGTTGCCAAAGGATGCTCACAAACACATGGCATAGACTATGAGGAAACATTCTCACTAATTGCAAAGATATCTACAATGAAAAGCTTGATAAGTATTGGTGCTACCAGAAATTGGAGACTCGTCCAACTTGATGTGAAAAATGCATCCCTAAATGGTTAGATAAGTGAAGAGGTATACATGTCACAACCACCACATTTTGAAAAACCTAATCATATATGTTATGTTTTTAGACTTAAGAAAGCATTGCATGGATTAAAACAAGCTCCTAGAGTTTGGAATTATAGGTTGGTTACATACCTTCAAGTTCAAGGGTTCAAACCTAGGAACTCATATCCTTCCCTATTTATCAAATAGGATCATAATGAGGTTATCTATTTATGTGCATATGTAAATGATATTAGTATGACATGTGATGATCTAAATGGCATTCAAAGGATCAAGAGACACATACAAGAGAAGTTCAAAATCAGTGACTTAGTTGGGCTCACATATTTCCTAGCTATGCAAGTGATTTATATAGATGAAGGGATGTATCTAACTCAGAGAAGATACCTTCAAAATGGAGAACACAAAGCTTATAGGTACACCTTTGGAGTTGAACCATAAACTAAGTGTTTATGAACATGAGAAGATTCACGATCCTAAAGAGTATCAAAGTGCAGCTAGTAGCTTGATATATGCTACTCACACAAGACGAGACATATCATATAGTGTGGGAGTACTTAGTTAGTTCATGCATTCACCTAGAAGGTCACACATGGATGCTACAAAGAGAGTACTCAAGTACATCAAAGGGAAACTTAATGAAGCATTTGCATGTTCAAAATTGGTGTCATGGACTTCTAAGTTGCAACCGATAGTTTATTTATCTTCAACTGAAGTAGAATATAGAGGCCTAGCTATTGCAACTCAAGAAACAATACGGCTCAAGGAGTTGCACTCAGATTTCAGACTTGTTCCAAACCTCCCTTACTTGGAGATAATGTAAGTTCCATGTATCTAGCTGCAAATCAAATTTTTCCTGCAAGGACAAAGCATATAGAATTCCATTACCACTTTGTAAAAGAGAAGCTTATACCAAAGGAAATTGACATTCATTTGTTCCCACTGTGAAGCAAAAAGCAGACATGATGATAGTGCGCACTTGATGGGATAAAACCTTGTAAATTCAAAGCTATGGCAGGTATTCAACCTATTAGAGAATGAAGACTCAAACATACTTTAGCTTGAGGTGGAGCTATTGGAACACTAAGCTTTCATTATACTTGAGGTGGATATTCTCTTCATCAAATCCATCATTTGGATGGTATGGCAATATCTACCCATATGTGCACCTTGAAGAATAGCACTTATGTGCACATTATTTCTTTGTATTAATTGGTTGATCACTTATGATCATTTCTTGTACGGCTCAAGGTATTTACTTTTGTTAAAGGAAAGAGGAAAATGCCTAAACTCCATGAGTTAGAAGTGATTGAGATTGATTCCAATCAATCAATCAAAAAGTAGATATGATTTCAACTTTCTCTTTTCTTAGATTGTACGAAAAGATTCCAATCAATCTAGACTACTAAAGCCGACCCAATTTTGAATTCAAATTCATGAAGAAAAGGCCTGATCATATCCTCAAGAGTCTATATCAAGACTCCAAATCATTTCTTCATTAAGTAGAATGCTGATTTGAAGCAATACATATACTCTTTGAATCATTGCTTGGTGCCACTTCTATTCTATATTCCTTCTTCCTTAGACTCAGTCAACTTGCTAAGATTGCTGCTCTCTCTATAGAGTTGCAAATCTAGTGTTTAATCATTCATTGGAAAGTTAAAATGTTTTACTTAATGTATTAAACGTTTCAAGTCATTTGGTTTAGTAATTGCAAAGAAATGTGAGTTTTACACTCTCAGGGTCATTGTCTGTAGATTCATGAGAAATCAGGATGACATCCAATCTATGTTAAGGTGATTGCTCCTTCATTGGTTGACATAAATTAGGGATTTTATGCATTTTAGCAAGCCAACCCTATGTATGAAACTCCCTTAAGAGTAATGTTTCCAATTGTAACTCTGAGGGCTACCCTAAGTGTTTTGGGTCATAACTTCCATCCATTTTTAGAAGGTTTTTATGAGCTAGTTAAGATGCAAGTTATCTGTTTTGCATCAGCTTGTTCATCTTGATGTTTAAAAGTACATATTGGGTTTTTTTTTTGCACTAATCACAAGCCTACAAGGTCTAATTTACATATCCAAAAAGTTGGGGCTGGTCCTATATTTGTTTGCTTGACCAACTTCGTCACTTGGCAACACAACTTTTCAAGCCTCTCCAAGCTTCTTCAACTTCTTTCAAGAACCATTGCAAGGTTTGGTTCTCTATAGATTTCACTCATAGATGCTACATTTATATGGCACAATTAAGATACTAGGATAGTTTTGACTCATGCACCAGTGCTCAAAGAAGAGGAAGCTGAGGACCAACAATTTTGCTTGAAGCTCGCAAGCATTCACTTTAGAGGAGGAAGAAGAGGAGAGCATGACACCTCTCAGCTGTCCTATAGGAGATAGCCCCCTTAACCAATGGAGTTCTCCTAAAATTTATTGTTGTCAACGAGAGAAGGCGGGATGAGCCAAAAGTGGGAAAGCCGAGCTTGCCAACCTTTCCACGCACTCCACACATAGTCTCACATGCAAACCATACACGACTGACACATGTATGCACATCACTCACTTAATGCTCACACATTACACACACAAAGATATCATGCAAAGAAACACACACACTAACTCACACGATACACACACAGATACAATATATGAAACACACATGCACACACATGTGTATGCACCCATTCACAGACACACACATATAGTTACATACGTAATGCACTCATTTTCACTCTCACATATGCACACATGCACATTCTGAATACTATTCTTTTGTTTTTTCTTTTAATGAAAAATTTGTGTTTAACAAAAATGAACTATTTGTTAATCAATGCACATATTAGGATTACAAATATTCTCACTCATTCATTTTGATAGAAATATATGTTCATCCATTCATATACTCATACATAGCTAGGCATACTTGAACACATATTTATACATACACATAGGCGTATTCACATTTATAGCAGCACACATCCACATTCATACATTCAAACACATTCATATATTCGTAGAGACGCCTGCTAACATTTAGACACATACACATGCAATTATACAAATATATCATATATGCACCGCTTAAGCATACATATATACATACACTACACACAAACATACATTTTTACGTACTTCCACACACAAATAATCATATATACATAACCACATACATGCACACATAGAGCACATAAATAAACAAAAACATACAGATGTTCCCATCATGAACACACATATTAAAGTAAACACATACGGATATAGAACCACACATATTCACATATGCACATGCACTCATAAATAGACATTTAACATTCAAACACACACAATTAAACATATTCACATAGGCATTCATACACACATCAGATTCACAAATAGACATATAGGCACATACATAGTTAAGACCTAACACATATATAGACATGTACATAAAAACACACACATATACCACTTATGTACACATGCACACGCACATTCATGCACATGCATAAATCACACACAGATACGCATACATAGGCACATAGTTGCATAGATTTTTGCAATCACATACACACATGCACTCATATTCATGCATGGAAATTTAGGCATAGCACATATACACACATACACATTTGAACGTATAGGTAACTATATTTACATGCACAAACATATTCACATATTCACACATATGTACATTTTCACCTATGCACACACATACATATGTATATACCCATAGATGCACATACATAGAGACTTGCATAGGCACATAGGGTAGTCTCATGAAATAGTTCACATGTATCTATGTACTTATACATATGCATACATGGTTCTCATGTAAAATCATTCATAATGCTCACAGAGAGCATTAAGAAAGGTTATGTATGTAGGGTGCAAATGAGGGTTTATAGTGAGATAAAATGAAGGGTTCTAATAAGGGTTCCAAACTTCATTCTGTATAGAACACATCTTTATCTTCTTCTGCATGCAGACAAAGATTATGAAAATCACATGGAACATATTTTGAGAGGTTTAGAGGTCACCAATTTTGTTAAAAAGATTTATTTTTTTTCTATGGAAGTCAGAGTGGACAAATCCATCCGAGAGTCATCTGTAGGAGAATTTCTATATGATATTGTGATCTATAGTAGATCACAACAAGAACACTTGGAACACTTCAGGAATTTATTCCAACTCTTGAGGGGAAATTCACTCTTTTCCAAAGAGGCAAAGTGTGAGTTTTGCAAAACTGTGGCTAGATATCTTGGGCATATAGTCTCCCAAAATGGAATCCACATAGATCTTGAGAAACTATGGGCTACTATCAAGTGGTCACACCCCATAAAGCTAGAAGAGCTACAAATCTTCCTAGGTTTATTAGGATTCTACCAAAGATTCATTAGGAACTATGTTAAAATTGTTTTTCTAATGAGATAATAACTTAAAGACTAAGGGAAAACCTTTCATTGGGGACATGACTAGAAGCAAAGTATGGAGAAGTTGAAAGTAGCAATTGCACATAGAAGACCCTAATAAACCCTATTAGAGTGGTTTTATTTTAGGATGGTCAACCAATGAACTTTTACACCAAGAAGCTAGAAAAAAGTACTTCATTTATGACAAGGATTGTATGCAATTGTCCATGCTTTGAGGAATTGGCATCATTAATTTTATGGTGCCAAAGTCATGATAGTATTTGTTGTATCTATGTATGTATGTGTGTATGTATGTATGTATGTATGTATGTATGTATGTATGTATGTATGTATGTATGTATGTATGTATGTATGTATGTATGTATGTATGTGTGTATAAGGATGGACTATCAATACACCTAGTGTGTTAGACTCAATAGATAACAAGATTTATGATCTTGTTCAGAGGTAGTTTTACTGTTCTGTACTTTATAAGGATGTTCTTAAGTATGTGCTTAGCTGCACTGAATGCCACATCAATAAAGCTAAAAGATTGATCATTGGAGGACTACACCATCCATTGGATATTCCCAATGGGAAATGCGAGAGTATCACCATGGATCTTATAGTACGATTACTTAAAACACAGAGAGGGAATGAGTTAGTTTAGGAATTCATGGATAGGTTTACCAGAATGGCTAGATTTATTCTAGATCATAATATTGAATACACTTGAGTTGGCTAGATTATTTGTACAAAACCTATACTAATTATATGGTCTTTGTTTAGACATAAACTCATATTGGGATTGATAGTTCATAAGTCACTTTTGGAGAGTGCTCTTCAAAGATTTGGATAAGGAACTTAGCCTGAATACGATCGAGGATCCATAATTGGATCAGCAAATAGAGAGGGTTAAAAAAAATCCTAGATTAGATGCTTCAATCCTATATAGATAAAAGGAAAAATAATTGAGAAGAGTACTTACCTAGAGTAGGGTCTGCATATAAATGTTCCAAGCACTCTTCCATCGGGCATAGTCCATTTATGATTATGTATGAGTTTCATTCAAGAGCTTTTTATGCAGTACCATTGCTGCATTAGAAAATCCTAGCTACGAAGGACTTCTTGGAAGAGATGAATGATATGCTTAGGTTTACTAAAGATAGCATTAGGAGAGCGCATAATAGCGATAGAGCCTATGCTGACCCTCAAAGAAGAGACATGAACTTTGTGGTAGGAGAGCAAGTCTATATTAGGGTTCCATTTAGCTGTGAAACCATGGAGATGCAACCTTTTCCAAAACTATCTCCTGGGTGTTGTGGACTATTCTGGTTACATAGGAGAATAGGAAAGATGGCTTGCTAGCTCCAACTTCTAGAGAATAGATAGATGCATCAAATATGTCATATCAACTGGGTAAAGAAAAGGTTGGGTGAGTCTGACAACCTCATTCCTCATAGTGCATTGGTCAAGCCTATCAATGTGCTATCTATTCCACATGAGGCCTCAGATCATACTTCACACTCAAGAGAAATGGACTAGAAGTCACTTATATGAAGAGTTTCTAGTAAAGTGGAAGGATAGTTAAGAGGATAGTGCTACATGGCATAAGGTTAGCACCTTGAAAAGAGGGTTTCCCATTTTGACATTACATTCCATTGTTTTAACTACCATTTGAGCCTTCCAATACCATTTTGTAGGAAAACAAATGAACTTATGGGGAAGGAAACGTTATGCAATTACTTTGAGAAATGAAGTTGTGACAACTCCCTTAGGTATGAGGCTACATGGGCTCTCACATGAGTGCCAATTAGCACTCATGTCGAAAGCCACCTCAGCTCACTAGTATGGAAATGAAAGAATATACTTCTTATTGCATGGCTAGGAGGAAATTAGTCCAAAGACAGAAATAGCGGACTTATTGGGGATTACAAAATATCTATAGATTGAATCTCAAATTGGGACTTAGAACTTTACAATGATGTCCAATTATGGATATGTAAACCTACAATGATGGGTAAAAACTATCAATTCAACATTGATGAACACAAGGTGGATAGAGAAATGAGGGATCATAATTATATTCAAGTGGATTATTATGATTGTGATATTGATGTCTATAGCTCACATGAAATAATCGTAAATGTTTATGTATGAATATATGAGGAGACTTCATCAAGACCTTGTGATTTTTTATGGTTTTGATAATGTAGCATATATAATATATAAAGCCATCTTTCAACATCACAAGAAAGAGAATCAATATTTTTTACGAGAAGTTTAAGTTAAGGATTATAGAGAAAATCGAGTGTCATAAAGCTAAAGACAATTAATTTATCAAGCAGAAGAAGAGATAGTGAAACCCAAAATTTAGGAAGATCACGAGAATAAAATTCTAGATGTGTAAAAACATTTAATGTATGAGATTGACGAGAGAATAAATCTTTGGAAACCCAAAAGAGAAGTAAAACCAGAACAATCATATTATAGTAATGAGTGGATTGACACATAGTCATTTGTTAGGGAAAAGGTAAGTAAAGACGAACAAGCCTTAATTTCATTGGTACAAGAGCATAGGGAAATTGTTGCTTGAATATATAAAGATTTGAAAGGTGATTGTTCAAGAAATTGGTTGCATGAAATCACTATGACCTTAGACTCTATGGCAAGTAAATAGAGACATTATATCTATATTGATGTACATCGTTATAGGATCAAGTAAGAGACTGATAAACTCCGGATGCCATGGATCGGAAACCATATGAAGTTATGGAACAAAGGCTTCAAAAAATGGAAACATATCTGGAAACAAGACACAAGCCGCTGAATCAACTTCGAGGATATTGACCCTTGCGTCAACATTTCGTACGAAGAATGGAACACTTTGCAAAGTAGATGTCTCGCCTGGGACCAACACAAAGTTCGCGTTCTCATGGGACACGACACGTCGAGCTCGTTTGGTCTCAAAGGGCACAATGGGAATAGCCTATCAAAAATCCTGAACATCAAAGAAACGATTGACTATCATGTTAACCTCAACAAGAAGTGGTGCCTATCATGGACGCGACTTCGGTGGGACATGAAGTTCATGGCTACCTGGCACCCCCTCATAGAAATCAAAAAGTCTGTCCTCTTATGGAAAATTCTTCATCATGGAATCTGGACCGACTTTAAGGCTAGCAAATTTTGTGGGATTCCTCCCTGGTGCAAACGCTGTTACTGGTCTATCGAAGATGTTTCACACATCTTCTTTACCTGCCCCAACTCCAATAGACTCTAGCAGACGGTTGGGAGGAAAATTAGACTTCAAAAACATCTCAGTTGGTAGCAAACCCTACTGGGAGAAGCGAATGGCTCCTCCGTGACTCTCTGGAACGCCATCAGAGGGGAGGTCATATGGAAAATCTGGCGGGAAAGATGTGCTTTCAACTTCGGTGACTCCCCCAAAGAGTGGTCAATTGAGAAATCGTTGTTCCTCCTTGGCAAAAGGATTGTTAACTGTAAGAAATCCCCCCCCTTCAGGCATCATCAAGTTCTCCTTTTGATCAATAACAAGCTTAAACCCAAGTGGGCCCCTCATGAGGGTGATGAGAGGGTGATTAACCTTCTTTGTAATGCCATCTAAGCTCTGTAAAAGCTTCCCGTGCTTTGTGGGATTTGGGGGGTCCCATGGGCACTAGTCCCCTTCTCTTGTACTTTTATTTATTTAATTCAAGTCTGGGAAAGTAGGCTAATGCTGAACTTCCTTTATATTAAAAAAAAAGAGACTGATAAACCATTTTCACTAGGATTTTGTGATGAAATAAAAAACATAGAGTGGGTTCCTCCAAATTGAGTTGTAAATAACATTAATCATAACCTATGGGATTTAGGTATTTGGAAAAATCTAATACAACCACAATTGGAGATAATTATCCATTTTTCAATCATATATCATCCGCTATAAAGTGTGGTAGGAAAAGAAGTATGTAGTGTGTGGCATGGTTTCTGTACTTATATCTAAGTGTGTATCCATAACGGAAAAAGATCAACATAAAACAGATTTTGCAAAGAAATGAAGAGTTTATGCATACAGAATTAGGACATTTGAGTTGACAAATGCACATGACGTACGTAATTTTTCACAAATTAGGAAAAAAACATTTATGTTTACGCAACAAATACTTCACATGGATGGGAATCCATCAGAAAGCATCTTGAAATGATAAATAAGCCAAATACTGTTCCCGATTTCGATATTAATTATACCTTCTTGATTTTGATTCATGTATATAGTAATTTCCAAAACATAGTATTCAATAATGCACAATACGCACATCAAAACATCAAATTCATCATCATTTTATAGAGATGAACACAACATCCAATCTTGATAATGTCCCGAATCCCGCCGATAATTTGCAGAATAATCATTTTATAGAGATGAACACAACATCATTTGGTGCTCTCTAGATGCTTCTTCCAAGAGCTTTTACGTATCAATACACAAGTTTAAAGTTACAATAAAATTGCTCCAAGTTTAGAGATTGTCTTCATTATCTATAATCCTACTTCTTTGATAATAAGAAAAAAAATCATTTGACATTGTTTAGTCACGACCTAGAGATACTTAGAGATGAAGATCTACTTTAGGAGGGGGCTTCCTCATTAAACTCCTTACTCACTCTGAATCCATTGAAAACACCTAGAATGGTCACACAGAACTCCCATTATTATCTTGTAGTATTTGTGTGCATCACAAATACCTCTATTGTATTAGTACATCACGTCTTAAGGTGTTCCTAAGTTTTCTCCAAGTTCTGATGCCCTTTCGGTAAAAGGATAGCATAGCATAGTTTGAAATAACCCTAGATGATGTTTAAAAGATTATTCGGGATGATTTATATCTACTTGAGCTTTCATTCAAGATATTTAAAATATTTATTTTATATTGTAACAAAAGCTGAGGTTCGAAGGTTGAATTTAGTTTCCCTTATCAGCATGGGTCATTTACCTTCAACACAAAAAACTTTAACTAAGACATAGAAAATATGAGGATCAAGATGTTATTATATTAAAATCTTAGAAAATCTTTGAATATAGTTTGACATGACTCATAAGGCTTAGCATCCCAACGATTGATTGCAAAGCACTTTTTCCCCTCTGTAGGAGGTTTTCTCCTCCAAATTCTATATACCCCAAAACCCTCATGGGTTTCATCTCTTTGTACACTTACACACTTATCATTCTTCATCCTCCTATTTTTCATTCTTCCTCCTCTGATGTTTGTGTGTTCTTAAAATTTGATTTGAACTTGCGTTCGCCTCTACTGACAGGCACTTTCAAAGAGACTATACAGAAAACGTTATCCATTTTGGTGCTAAGTTTAGTTCTCGTTTCTCTATGTAGAGTACAAGACTCAACGATCTAATATAGGTTTAGGGGAGCTCCATAGGGTACCAATTCCAAACTTTTTAAAGATCTAGTGAATTTCCTCCATGAAGTTACAAGCACTACTCATGGCTAAGAGGAATGATGCGTTTCTCATCTTTCTTGTTGACGGTACGCAATGGTTCCAACGCGCCATTCTCTTTATACATGATATGAAATGCATTGATTTTAAAGGAACTTTGTATTATTGGCAGGTTTCTGAGTATAAGTGATGTTGGTGGTGATGAGGATGTTGCAAGCTCCAAAACGGTTGTACTTCATATTTCCACTACACTTGCAACTCCTTTTTTGACTACGTTAGGTTTTCCAATACAACTCTCGGCCACTAAATACAAATTCTATGTGATATTATATATTAAAAAAAAACTTGCTTTAATTTATTTATGTATAAAGTGTGCCATTATACATCATATTCACTCATGCATTGCAACTAAGCACACTTGGGACACTCTTGCAACATTGTATCAGGAAAGAAGTGATGTTCATGTTGCTTTTCTGAAGAAAATAATAAGTTAAGTGAGCACATGAATGAAGACGTATCTATAGGTAATTCTTTTGCAAAGATAAACGAGTTTCAGGAGCATTTGATTGCTCCCAATCGTACATACTACTCTCAATTGCTTTCCCAATTCTTATGAAAATTATTTTATTCAATCAAGAAATTAGACTGTAGTTTCTAGAAGAATATCAATCTCTGACACATAAGTCCATTATGCGTGTTGAACACTTAAGACTTTGTTGCTTCTGAGAAGGAATCGAAAAAGGTTAGTATTTTTCCAGAAAGAAAAAAATTGTAAATCCTCCGCAATCAAACAAAAAAACACATATCTGAAGAAAGTAGATGAATAGGAATAGTGTCGCAACTAGTACAAGGCAGAGGATCATGTTATAAGGAAATATGCTTAACCTAATTCTAAGGAGAGAAAAGAACAAAGTTTCAAGAACAAATGTTCAAGGCACTTTCATTTGGATGACTCAATCTTTTAACCTAGTGTAAAACGGTGACATTTGGGCACTTTGATATTGGTGGAACCAAACATATTACCTCTCAATGTAGTTTCTTCACATTGTTGAGGACTACCCCTAAAGCCAACAAAAAAACATGTGCAAAAGAACACCTCTTATCCTACCATAGCAACTAAAATCATTATCCTCACTTTTATCGATGGTGGAAAGTTCACATTATAAGATCCTTTATATAAGCGATAAATAAACAAGATTACTTTGTTAGTGCTAGAACTAGCCAATTTTGGCTTGAAGTAAAGGTTGTTGATCATGTAAACACGCAGTAAAGTTTGTTGATCAATATATGATAACATATGTTAGGGTACATATAATCTCACAAATCATGGAAAAATTGTGAATTACTATGCATCGGTACTTCAGTACTGCAAGCCATGTCAGATGCAAAACTTTTGATACATGTTATAATAATCTAAACATTTCTAGTTTATTATTCCTACAACGATTTGACATGGTCTCTGTTTAATAATCTTGATGCGCCATATAAACATGTATATGAGACTTTTATTCTACGAAAATTGAATCATTCCACTTTTCCCAGAAATGATACATTAAGATTTGCATAGTAGCTTTCATAGTGATGTTTGCGATCTTGTGTATATGCCATTTTTTTACAATTATGTATACATCATTAAACTTTTAGATGATTTTTATACTCCGTGCATAGCCAGTCAATCAAGTCCAAACCCAGTTTTTTCATGTGGTTGAAGTGGTTCTTGTTTATAGTTGAAAACATATCAGAATGTGAATGAACACCCTCTATTCGAA
This sequence comes from Ceratopteris richardii, assembly GCA_020310875.1. NCBI lineage: Eukaryota > Viridiplantae > Streptophyta > Polypodiopsida > Polypodiales > Pteridaceae > Ceratopteris > Ceratopteris richardii. The sequence continues at coordinate 69,313,493 of CM035421.1, read as the reverse complement.
TAGAGGGAGGGATTATATGCCATTTGATTTCAATGCATTTTTTATTGACCATGGGATAAATAACCAATTCATAGTGTTGTCTATACCAAAAAAAAACGAATGGCATTGGAGATAGTAAATCTATGGAAATGGCAAGAAACATGGTAAAAAATAAATCATTACGGCATACATTCTCGCTCGAGGTTCTGATATGTGTTGTATTTGTAATTAATATTTATATCAAGGAGACCTCAATGAGCTCAAAGGATATCCCTATCACTTAATTTGTCTATAGTGCATTTCTATCCATATTTCTTAGAAGATAAATCACGCAGAAAATTAGATCTATTTGTTGTTGAAGTGATCATCACTAAACGTTTTGTTCTTGTTTACAGAAGAAAGAAAAGGTGATCATAAGAAGACACCATAAGTCACATGTGTTCTCTTTATTCTCATAAGTACCACTTTTTTTTGGGTCATTCCTCGATTATTTTAATCCCATTGCCATGTAATGATACAAAAAAAATCAATACAAACAATCAATGCGAACAAATGATACTATGAATCGATTGAATTGGAACAATCCATACAAACAAATGATACTATTCTTGAGAGAGAAGCGGATGCAGATTGAAACTCTCCTCAATATCGTATTAGATAAAGAAAGGTATTCTATATTATTGTTAAACATGTACTTACACTTTTTTTGTTCCTTCTCTATTCTATTAGCCATGATATTTTTTCCTTCCATCTATCAGCCATGAAGATTTTATATTCCAATCTATATCGACCTTATTCCAACGAGCAACAAAACTACATTAAGCTTATTCAACGAAATTCGTACGATCGTGTTTTATTAAATAAGAGATTCTTGCTTTAACTTCATGATAAAAGAATTCGGTGTTTTTTTTTTTTTTTTTTTGTATTTGAACAAAGAGTATTGCGTCTATCAAGTGCTTTATATATCTTTTAATGATGAATTTTTTGGATTGATATATTTTGTTTTGTGGTAGTTTGTAAATGAAATCCTTCAATACAGATGTCTCAAGTCATTTGAGGTCCCATACAATTACCAATTTTATTTTCACACTTCGGTTTCATTCTATTTTTCACGAAACCAAAGGGTGAAAAACATACAGTTCTCCATCAAAGTTCCCATTAGAAAATTGTAGTTTTAATTTCTATCTAATATACATTGTAACCATGAAGATCGGACAGTGCACACATGCTAGAACTGTGTTCAAGAGTGGGTAGGAGAAAAGGTCTCATGATAATCAATGGTGTTTGATTCCAGAATATTGCCAAGCTTTTGTTTTAGCGTTACACGCTATTAGTTCCAATGGACTTTGTTCAAAGAGGTAATTCACATAGGGACCACGTACAGTTCTTCGTAATATCATGAAATTCTATTTGCATTAATTTTTGTGATTCATGAAGCTAAATAGACGCACTCTCATCACAAAGTCTAGAGGTAGTTATTTCATAGAAATCTGATGCTATCGCAAAAGCAGCATCGAGAAGGCCTAAGAAAGTATATTAAACTAGAGGTGAATCTAACTTACTATCTATAAAACTTTAAACCGATGTTGATAAAAGTAGAAAATCATGTATCCTCATTTAAAACCTTCATAGGTTAAGTAGCATTAGTAGGAGGTATATAGTGTGGCACTAAAGATTGTATAGTCGTTTAATCCATTGGGTGAGGGATTAATGTTATATGGATGGTGTATGTGTTAGATATGCTCAATACTCCACCTTCTAGTGACCACAAATGTTTCAAGGTGCTCTAAATGGTAAGGCCCCCATTATAAGGAGAAGCCATTATGACCATTTGTGGAACCCTAACTTCTTAGTTAGATGAGTTTTATGTGTGACCGTTGTTGGTTATAGATGATCTTTGTGAGCCTAGCCATTATACTAGGTACGACATAAACTTTTGATCCATTCGGTTTCCAATCAAGGCAAAAATAAAGGCCCTAAGACATGGCATGGTTTCAACATAAAACCTTAATGGGGGGTGGGCTGGGGGTGCAGAGGGGGGCTTGCCCCTTTTTGTAGGTTTGGGGGGGGGGGGGGGGCTATCCCCCTCGCTTGTAGGGCCTAGAAAATATGACTTCCTAATCATGCAGATATTGTTGAATTGTATATTGTGTTGATTATTTTGTATCTCCCGAATACATTTATCTATACTAACTCTCGTTGTTAAAGTTATATAAGCATGGCCCAAGTTCAGCTTTACATAGCATTAGGCACTAGTAAGCCCTTCATCTAGAATTTGTCTAGATCTCCATCTAAGCTACATACTTTGAGAGCATGGGTGGACAACACCATCGTTGTAAGTGCATTACGCTTTGAAATCGGAGAATTTGAGTTCTCTATCTCTCAGTTTGCATCTATCTTTGTCTGCCTTTTTCTCTCAACTCTCTGTATTGGTCTATTCCACTGTGCTTTTATTTTCTTAGATGGTATCAGAGCGGAGGAGGCTGTGTGGTGCAAAACCAAAAACATAGAGGTTCAATGACAAAATAGAAAAGATGTCAAGCCATACACTATGAGTGGGAATCAAGATGGTTTATCAACAAAAGTAGGTAGAGCACGGATAGGAGGAGCAATGATGCGAGTCATCCCAACATTGCACATATGACCACCAACCTTAACCAAAGATAAACTTGATGGTACAAACTATACCCTGTGGAAGTTTAAAACCACTTCTATCCTTGATTAATATGAGCTTTTGGAGATTGTTCTTGGGAGTGATCATGAGCCCCAAGAAACAGGATCCAAATAATCCCAATCGAATGATTGCTCTTGGTGCTGATCTTCTACATGCTTAAAATCATAGAAATGTAGATGCACTCTATGCTCTAGTTACAAGTACTGTTCATAGTGTTGTGACTCTCATTTAACATACTACCAAGGCGTGTGAGGCATGGAACATATTGAGAAATCAGTAGGGAACTTTTAATTAGACATGGATTTAGAACTTGGAGAATTAGGTAGTAGTAGAAAGGTTTGCTGATGGGGAGAATGCAAAGGTGTTTATCACTTGCATAAAGATTTTAGGAGATAAAATGGCAAGAACAGGTGTAAAAAAGTCAAGTGAGGAGCTAGCTCAGTGTTTTCTTCGAATATGTTCACCTAATTTTGATGGTTTGGTAGTTGCTCTTAATACTCAAATCAGACCTCAACCACTAAATTTTGAAGATTTCAATGTTGTACTTATGGAGGAGGAGCTTCGGCTCAAGGCAAGGAGTGGTGGCAGCAAATGAAATGTTGTAGTCCCAACAAGCGCCAAAGGAGGAAAATCAAGCTCTTAAAATGATGGAGACAAAAACAAGTAGGGCAAAGAGAAGTTCAAGGGAGAGTGCTTCCACTATAAGAAGAAAGGACACAAAATCCAAGAATGTTTCATCAAGAATGTAGAAGAGAAGAATGGCTCTTCAAAAAGTGGCAAGAGCAAGGAGTCATCCAACACAAAAGAAATAGAGCTTGGTCTATTTGTTATAATAGAGGAGGTATGCTCCTTGCTAAAGATTCAAGAAATGATAAATCATGGGTGTTGGAGAGTGGAGCCTCTCATCACATGATGAGCATTAAAGGCCTTTATAGTTCCTTACAGCCTCTAAAGGAGCCTGTCACAGTAAAGGTATGCAACAATGCAAGATGACTTAAAGAGGGAAAAGGTAGAGTTTCTTTCATTGAATCTTATGGGGATGTCAGAACGCTTTCAAATGTATCGTATGTTGCACAAATCAAATAAATCTACTTTTAGTAGCTTCTATAACTGATCACAATCGTCACTTATCTTTAATTAAGACAAGAGCTAAGATTATGCATAGTAACAACAACATTTTTGGATTTGGTATAACAAGAAACAACATGTATGAGTTGTGTGCTCTTACAATCAGTACAAGTGTGGGAACAAGTAAGCTATGGTGTGAGAGATTCCGCCACATTGTATACCCTCTACTGAATGAGATGCATCACAATGGATGGTTCCACACATACCATCGATTTTTGAAATCAAGGAATCATGTCAAGGTTGCATGATGGGCAAGAAAGAGAGGAAGGGGTTTCCACAAGAAAGCAAGAATAAGGAAACACTACAACAGATCAATCGTATATCGAGGATTTTACCGAGAGAATTGAACGGGCGCATTTTTGCCCCAATGTCGGTGTAGGTGTCCGTATGCGCGTCGGAATTAAAGCGTCGGTATAGGCATCGATATAATTATCCGTATGAGCATAGTATAATCATCGTTATAAACGTCGGTATTATCGACGCTCATACCCACGGTTATATCGATCGCTCTGCTGGGTGCACCGCCACGTATACCGGCGCCCGCTGGGTGTACAGACGCTTACTCCAATGGCATTACTGGGACTACCATCGCTTATACCGACGACCATAATACACTCTGCCCAAGAAAAAACCTAGTACATGTGATGTGTACTCTAATGTCAACTGAAATATGATCTCATAAAACAGAATATTATTGGACACAAAAGAGATGATCAAAATGAACAATGATCCATGAACCATGTACAAAAAGAGTTATATATTTCATAAATGAAGCATGTACAGGAGTGTGGCAAACCATTGTCATATATGAGGCTTTTACAAAATGTGGCAAAGCATTGCATTGCCATGTAAAAATCAAATACAAAATTTTGGTGTGCCACTACCATACACATGCAAAGAATGTTCCATATGAATAGTCCTGCAACAAAGAACATTCATGAAATGAGATAAATTCACATGAGGTTTACAAACAAAAAGTAAAAACCAAGTTTATAAGTTCATCACCTCATCGCAAACACTCCCATGAAAATACCACACCGCGTCCCTCCAAGTCCTCCAATAGTGCAGTCAATCCATGACAATATCCACAAGCCTCCTTTGTTTGTGTTGGAGGATGACCCATTGCCAGCTCTTGCAACAAGCATACAAAAGAGGAACATACATGATAAGCTTAATACAAACAAATTCAATAAACCAAATGGTACTTACAAACTCGTGATGCATCATGTCATATCCGCTGCTGCCCAAATATGATGGTCCAATCATATCTAAACCTGTGGCTACTGCATCTCGCTGCTGGTGATATCAATCAGGAGTCTGGTACTTCTCATCGGGAATCATATCTTACTCCTAAGCATCTAACCATACAGGCTTTGGTAAGCCTACTCTAAAAGCATTATGAGCCTCGAGTCATCGATGGGACATAACTTCACGTGCGGTGTGCAGAATCCACTATGAAATGACAAGAGGCTACCCATCGGCTGGTGGGAACTCCTGATAAATTGTCCCTATGATATAATTCTTCCGATATTTATATTGTTCACTCCATTTCAACATGATAGAGTGTCCAAAATATATGGAACCTATCATATACGTGCATGCATTGCTTTTCTAGTTGCATCCATCATCGGAGCTCCATCTTGGATACTATACACCTTGGAGTCATCATGGTCATGAGCATCCCAAGATGTACATGGTATTCCACGTGGCGTACCTACATCTGAGGTACTCATTCTAGGAGTAGAAGTGGGCAACACAATGTCCGTCCCAC
>CM035421.1:69277941-69305441 GCA_020310875.1 Ceratopteris richardii | reverse complement strand
ACTTTAAAATCATAATTTTAAAGATTTAATTATATATATTTAATTAAAACACTAGATATTTTCATATTTATTTATCTATACTGAAATCGCATATGTGTGTGTATATGTATGCATGTGTGTATGTATGTGTGTGTGTGTGAATGTATGCATGTGTGTATATGTGTATGTATTATCTATGTATGCATGTGTGTGTAAATGTGTATGTGTTTTTATGTATGCATGTGTGTATGCATTCATGTGTGTATGTATGCGTGTGTGTGTGCATGCATGTGTGTATGTGTGTGTGTATTTATGCATGTGTGTACATGTGTGTGTATGTATGTGTGTGTGTGTATGCATCCATGTGTGTATATGTGTGTGTATGTATGCATGGATGTGTGTATATGATATGTATTTATGCATGTGTATATGTGTGTGTGTATGTATGTGTGTACGCATATGTGTGTGTATGTATGCATGTGTATATATGCGTATGTGTGTGTATGCATGCATGTATGTATATGTGTGTGTATGTATGCATGCATGTGTGTATATGTGTGTATGTATGTGTCTGTATGCATGTGTGTATATGTGTGTATGTATGTGTGCATGCATGTGTGTGTGTATGTGTGTGTATGCATATGTGTACATGTGTGTGTATGTATGTGTGTATGCATGTGTGTGTATATGTATCCATGTGTGTATATTTGTATATGTGTGTATGCATGCATGTGTGTATATGTGTGTGTATGTATGCATGCATGTGTGTATATGTGTGTATGTATGCGTGTGTGTGTGTATGCATGTGTGTATATATGTGTGTGTATGTATGTGTGTATGCATGTGTGTGTATGCATATGTGCATATGTGTGTGTATGTATGTGTGTATGCACGTGTGTGTGTATGTATGCATGTGTGTATATGAGTATGTGTGTGTATGCATGCATGTGTGTATATGTGTGTGTATGTATGCATGGATGTGTGTATATGTGTGTATGTATGCATGTGTGTACATGTGTGTGTATGTATGCATGTGTAGATGTGTGTGTGTATGTATGCTCTATCTTCCTCTCTTTCATCTCTCTTTATCTCTCTCTCTCTCCATCTCTCTTTCTCTCTCTCTCTCTCTCTCTCTCTCTCTCTTTCTCTCTCTATCTCTCTCTCATCTGTCTCTCTTTCTCTCTCTCTCTCTCATCTCTCTCTTTTCCTCTCTCTTTCTCTCTCTATCAATAGAGAATAAAACAATCACTTACAGGTATGTCCCTCTTTTGGATCGTTGTCATCAAAGCGTAATGTATGTCGTCTTCGTCGAATTCCAAAGATTCGACACCAAAAAACTTCTGCAAAATCAAAGAGAAGAGAAATTATAAAACATAGAGCATAGAGAAAGACAAATACTAAGATTATGCACAACACTTACCAAGATGTGAGATCTAAATAGAGAGAGAGTGTGTGTGTGTATAGAGAGAGATCTGTGTGTGTGTGTGTGTGCACAAGACAATGTGGGTCACGATTCGATTTGTGTGTGCAAGTTCGACAGAAGTAACAGTACTCAGTGTAAAACATGCACAAAATGTCTAGTTTTGCTCTCGGGTTCACGGTATGTTTAAAACATGGCATCGGTATATCCGTTGGTATGGAAATCGGTATGGGCATCAGTAATTTCTAGTAAATTACCAACGCTTATACCGACGCTTATATCGATGGATATACCGATGCTTATACCTATGCCCATACCGACGGTCGCGAGACATCCCGAGGATCCGTTTTAATCGGTCATACTGATGGTCTTTTGATCGTCAGTATCTTTAAATGGACTTTTCCAATGTTTATACTGACGCGGGGAGTGACTGTCAGTATAGGCAATGTCGGTAATGCCCCTCATATGTTGTAGTGAAAGCTACAATCTAGAGTTGGTTCCTACTGACTTGTACAAAAAAATGCCTAAACAGGCCTTGGGAAGATCTTCCTACTTCTTGGTACTTGTGGATGACTATAGCAGGATAATGTGTGTGTACTTCATTCATGATAAGGCTCAAGCTTTTGGTACTGGCTTCAACTTGTTGAAATTTTAATGATGAAGAAGATGAAGAAATTCAAGATAGAGAGTGGTTGTGAGTTCACATCAATAGAGTTTGATGATTTTTTCAAGAGTAAAGGAATCAAGGATCAACTCATAGTGGCACATAGCCCTCAATAGAACGGTGTTGTAGAACGTTGAAATTAAACCATCATGGAGATGGCAAGGTGCATGTTGAAGGGAAAGGGTTTGCCTAATTGGTTTTGGGCATAGGTTGTCAACATTGTTGTGTACATCTCGAATCAAAGCAACACCAAGGAACTTGATGGATATACTCTACAAGAAGCCTATAATTGTAAAAAGCCTTTTGTTTCCCATTTCAAAGTATTTGGAAGTGAATATTGTGTACATATTTAAGACAGGGAGAAAAACCAAGCTTCAACCAAAAAGAATCAAATGTATCTTCCTATGGTACAACAAAGATAAGAAGGCTTATAAGCTTGATGACCTTGAGGCTAAGAAGATCCTGGAAAAAAGCAATGTGATGTTTAAGGAGGAGCAACCACATGCAGTGGAGGAGGAAAAGAGAGCTTCCACTTTACTATGACACGAAGGGGTGATCTACTATAAACCTGACCCAAGAGCTATCCCTTCTACACAAGAGAAGGAAGCATCTTCTTCAAATGATGAGTCTCAAAGTCAACAACCTATCATCACCCAAGTGCAAAAGCCATTCTCAAATTTGGTGAGGTAGCTATATGATTCTCCAAGCCCCATCCCATAGTCACTAGAAAAGGTTGAAAATGGACTGAGGGATGACCTTGTGATTATGCGAAATGATGATGCCCTTCATCAACAAATGAAAAATGCCGTGAATTCAAAATTTGAAATGATAGACTTGGGCTTAATGCATTATTTCTTAGGCCTTGAAGTTTAGGAAGAATCATGGAAGATTTTCAGCTCTCAACAAAAGTATGCAAGACAAATATCGAAGGCATTTGGCATGGACGATTGCAGAGAAATTTCGACACCTATGGAATTTAACAAAAAATTATCTATTGAAAATACTTCACCTCTAGTGGACATTGTATGATACAAGAAATTAGTTGGAATTCTCATCTACTTGTGCAATAGTAGACCAGATATCTCTTATGTTATTGGAGTAGTAAGTAGTTTCTCTAATAAGCCTCATTAGACTCATTGGAATGCAAGCATGTCGATACTCATGTATGTGAAAGGAATGACTAATTATGGTATTCTTTATGAAGAAGAATCATCTCTGGTCGGATACTAAGACTCTAATTGCGCAATGGATACTGATACAAGAAACACTACAAAATATGAAGGGCATACCGATGCTGCCTCTATCGACGGTCACTCTCGGCGTCGGTATAAACATTGGAAAAGGTCACTTAAAGATACCGACAGTCAAGTGACCATTGGTATGACCGTTTTAAACGGGTCGGCAAGAGCAAGCAATGGGTCGTCCTCCAACACGAATGAAGGAGGCTTATGTATATAGTCATGGATTGACTGCACTATTGGAGGACTTGGAGGGATGTGGTGCAGTCATTTAATGGGAGCGTCTGCGATGAGGTGATTAATTTATAAACTTGGTTTTTACTTGTTGTTTGTAAATTTCATGTGAATTTATCTCATTCCATTAATGTTCTTTGTTGCAGGACTCTTGATATGGAATGTTCTTTGCATGTGTATGGCAGTGGCACACCGAAATTTTGTATTTGATTTTTATATGGCAATGCATTGCTTTGCAACATTTTGTAAAAGCGTCATATATGACAGTGGTTTGCCACACTCTTGTACATGCTTCATTTATGAAATATATAACTTTTTTTGTACATGGTTCATGGTTCATTCTGATTATCTCTTTTGTGTCGAATAATATTCTGTTTTATGAAATCATATTTTGGTTGACATTAGAGTACACATCACATGTACTCGGTTTCTTTTGGGCAGAGTGTATTGTCTTTTGTTAAGCAACATCATGGTAATGTTGTTGTAGCAAAAGATAACACACTCTGCCCAAAAAAAAATTTGCAGATATTGTCGTTGGTATACGCGATGGTACTCCTAGTAATGTCATCAGAATAAGCATTGGTATGCCCAGCGAGTGATGGTATATGCGATGGTACACCCAATAGGGGTGTCGGTATGGGCGCCGGTATGGGCGTCGATAATACCGACCTTTATATCGATGCCAATACCGATGCATATATCGATGCTCATACCGATGCTCATACCGATGCATATACCGACACCCATACAGGCGCTTTAGTACCAACGCGCATACCGACATTTACACGGACGTTGGGGAAAAAATAGCCGTGTTCATTTCCCTTAGTAAAAACCTCGGTATACGCTCGATCTGTTGTAGTGAAAATCAGTTTCTTGATATTGCTTTTATTAAGGATGAGGGATTTTCTCTTGGATTAGTAAGAAGCAACTAAGTATAGTAGTATCTTCTATTGAAGCTAAGTACAAAGCTCCATGTGTTGTAGCATGTAAAGCATTATGGTTGAGGAGGATCATATGGTACAAAGAAATACAAGGACATGGCTCGAGCGTTGAATGTGCAACCAAAGTTGCATGGCCATCGCCAAGAATCTTGTTCTCGATGTATGTACCAAGCACATAGAAATTCAATAACACTATGTGCATGGGTTGACTGAGGACAAGGTTGTGGAGATAATCTATTGTCCAACTAAAGATAATGGACTAGACATCTTCACCAAAGCTCAAAGGAGAGAGTGACTTCTTTGACACTTTCCAAAGCTTCAGATTGGACCAAGGAGGTAGTTCACCATAGGGTGGACATTGAGGCGGGGTGTTAGATATGCTTAATAATTGAACGTCAAGTGACCACAAATGATGCATGGTGCTCTTATAGTTGTAAGGCCCCCATTATGAGGAGAAGCCATTGTGGGAGGCCATAAAAATATGGAACCCTAACTTCTAAGTTAGATGAAATGTATGTGTGACCGTTGATCATTATAGATGATCTTTATGAGCCTAGCTAGTAGGTTAGCTAGGGTGTAAACTTCTAGGCCATTGTATTTCCACTCAAGGCAAAAATAAAGGCCCTGTTGCATCCCCCGGTTTCCCCATAGATCCTTAATGGGTAGAGTGTAGAGGGAGGCTAGCCCCCTTCTCTAGGATCTTGGGGGCCTATCCCCGAAGCTCATAGGGCCTAGACGATAGGATTTCTACTCATGGAGATATTGTCGGATTGTATATTTTGTTGACTATTTTGTATCTCTTGACTATGTTTATCTATACTGACTCTTGTTGTAAAAGCTATATAAGCATGGACTATCCCCCCCCCCTCGGCTCATAGGGCCTAGAGGGTAGGACTTCTAGTCATAGAGATATTGCCCGATTGTATATTTTGCCAACTATTTTGTATCTCCCAACTATGTTCATCTATATCCACTCTTGTTGTAAAAGCTATATAAGCATAGCCTAGGTTGAACTTTACATAGAATTATGCAATAGTAAGCTCCAGAATGGGAGTGCATGGGTGGATAGCACCATCCTTGTAACTATATTAAGCTTGGAAATCCAAGATTTTGAGTTCTCTATCTCTTCTATCTAGATCACAATCTAAGCTCCAGAATGGGAGTGCATGGGTGGATAGCACCATCCTTGTAACTATATTAAGCTTGGAAATCCAAGATTTTGAGTTCTCTATCTCTTAGTCTACGTGTATCTTTAATGGCCCACATTTTTCTCTCAACTATGTCTACTAATCTATTTGATCGTTCGGTTATTTTCTTATAGGATGTACATGAACACATGAGTTATGTGTAGTCATTCAATTAGGATCACCACAGACCATAAGAACGAACTATAAATTCATGCATCACCTTTTCCTTTCTTACCCCAAGAGCAACAAGGTGTGGCAAGTGTTTGTAGAGGTACTAAAGATCAAAAAGCAAATAAATTGGAAGAAAATGATGCTGGGTAAAGTGATTACATGTTGCTCAGCCTTGTGGAACACCATCATAAGGGAAGCTCTATGGAAGATTTGGAAAGAAAGATTTGTGCCCAATTTTGATGAAGCTCGAGAATAATGGCCGATTGTCAAATCCCTTACGCTAGTTGGCAAAAGAATACATAGTTGTGAGAAATCCCCTCCTTTGAAACATCATAAGGTATTCTTCTTGATAAATAACAAGCTCAAAAGTAAATGGATGTCCATGAGGGTGATGCATTGATCATTGACCTCCTCGACAACATACTATAAGGCCTTGATGCTCCCCGTAGTGGCCCTCATTGTCACATAAGTGGCTCTCATTGTAACATCATTAAGCTTCTCTGTAACATGAGCGACTACCTAACACTATCCAATCCTTCCCCTGCTTTGTGGGATACACGGACCCCATGGACACCTTGCCTTTTCTCTATATTATTTCTTTTATTCATTTAAGCACGGGAGATTAGTTCTCGATCGAAATTTCACCTGAGAAAATAAAATATATCTTTGCACCTTCTACGCTTTCAATGTCTTAACAATCGTCTACTCTCCCCCCTTCTAAGATCGTTGTCTTCAACGACAAACCCTTGAAGAATAATCCAACAATTGGGCCATTTCTCAATTGAGTTTTCATTTCACATGGTTGCTCAGAATTTGTGAAGACTTTTCTTAATCTTGACGAGACCCTAACATGTTTCTTTGAATCTTCCTTGGAAGCCCAAACGAAGATCTCACGCCAACGTTATATGGATTTCCTATGCACAATATCCATGCACAACGTTATATGGAAGCTAATCAATTGAGCTAAGCACTATCCCCTAACTCTTTTCTTTTTGGGTCACGATCGCCGTCGCTCTTTCCTTTTTGCATCAGGATTAAAGAAATCAATTGAGCTAAGCACGAACCCCTCACTCTTTGCTTTTTGCGTCACGATCACCCTCACTCTTTCCTTTTTGCGTCACGATCACCCTCACTCTTTCTTTTTTGGGTCACGATCACCCTCATTTGTAGGCGGATTCATGGATTAAAGAAAATATATGGTGTGATGCAATGTGTCATACTTCTGAAGTTCTGCAATTTCCTGTGAAGTGAGAGGAAAAAACTTATTATGGAGGAGGTCCAAAATTGAAGTCTTGGTTGGAGATGTCTATGAGTTTCTCAAAATGGGTGCCTCTATCGTACACGATCCGGTGTGTATTTCCAATTCATTGTACTCTCACAAAAAAAAAAACTTATTATGGAGAGATCGTTAAGAATGCTATCAAAGCCTTTTAGAGTTTTGATAGACTAAGTCTTTCATCAAGCTTTTCTTTCTCTTAAATAGAGGTTCGACAAACACCTAGTCCCCCAATCTTAACTTTGAAAGAATAACTGTACAAATGAATGAGCTAATACATGCAGGACCCTGTACCCCACAATGCAAGACCGTGTACCCCACAAAGCAAGGGTTAGACAAGATTGCAAGTGGTTTCAACTAGTTTAGATTGACCAAATCCATACATTTCCAACCTGGAAATCAAACTATCGACCTACCTCAAGAAATCAAAAACTCAACCACTAGAACCAAAAACTCAACGAGGTCGGGTGTGTTTCTTTTCAATTCATTGTACTCTAAAAAAACAACGCAGTCATTGAATTGCAAAAGCTTGTAATTCTTTCTCACACTATGAATCGTATCAGTCAAAGTCGCTACGCTGTACGATAGGGTGGAAAGCGTTCACTATATTAAATCAATGCGACCAGGTGCATCCGTAGTATTTGGTTCATGTGTCCTAATCTATGGAGGATAGAAGGAATCGAAATGAACATTGAGTTGCGGGGAGAGTCTACTGCGATATCAGTTTCATGAGAAAAGTATTAGACCTTTGTTGTATGGACCATCAGAGCTTGGAATCTGAATCGAACTTTCTTTTTCCGACATGACTAAAGGATCAATGCCCAAGGGTGGTGCTGCCCTTCACCTACCCCAAGCTGACCGCTTTTGCTCTGTACTTCGTACCTTTCTGTCTGCATTGGTCTCTTTTGACTTGACTTTCATGTTCTGCATTCCAGGATTCATGAGAAGCTTTCCATCTCGGCGATCCATATAAAACGGGGCGCAACAGAGAGCTCTAGCGAAACACAAGCTTTTAGGCAAATCAGTAGAGCTTAGATTAAGTGATCTTTCTTCGCGCGGAGCAGGAGAAGTAAGTCTCAGAGGGTCACGAAAGGGAGAGATACCATGTGTGTGTGTGTGTGAGAGAGAGAGAGAGAGAGAGAGAGAGAGAGAGAGAGAGAGAGCTGTTTCAGATGTGCTTTGATATGGGGCAGGTGATTTTTCAGGAATAGGCACGAGAGAATGGCGGTACTCGGCACAAACCAGGACCCTACCAGCAAAGAAAGCATTAGCACCGGTGGAAGCTGCATTGTCGAATGCGACGGTAAGGAGGCTGCGCGAAGCGATGCCACTGTTTTGGTCGCCGACACCAACACAAACAAGGAAATTCATGTGATGGTCGATGGCATAAAAGAGGATAGGTGTAGTAGAACCACCAGCACAATCCGAGTTGAGCTTGGCATCGGAGTGGAGGATATGTGGCCGGCATTGAAAAACGCCGTGAATCTGATAGTGGAGCATTGTCCCGACTTCATGCGCAGCTGCGAGATGCTGCATGGCGATGGAGGTCCCGGCAGTATCCGTCTCGTTAAGTTTGGTCCAGGTCTCTCTCTCTCTCTCTCTCTCTCTCTCTCTCTCTCTCTCTCTCTCTCCCCATTGCCGGGGGCCGGCCCGAGGGCCGAGCCCAAGCTGAAGGAGATGCGTACATTCCTGAGTCGAGAGTGAGGGCGTGCCTTTCACGGTCTGGAACAGGCTTTCTGATTCATGTCCGTCTATCGAGAGCTGATAGGCCGTCCAAATTCTTCACATGGATATCAGAGTCTTCACGATCCACTGAGTCTTCATACAGTTGACTCAGTGCTGTGGGATAGACTTTGGACCGATTATTATACTAAGCTATCAGCTTGTCAGCATCTTAATTAACCTTCGGATCGTTTGCTTTTGCTTTATGGGATATGGATGTCTCGTGGCTACTATACCATTAAAATACTTTTCAAATAATCAATATTAATATCAGATTTAAATAAATATTACTTGCTTCAGCTTAAGGGGAGTGGGATCAATCAGAACTGTTTAATTCTTTAATTTCCTAAAAATGAGAAACGTTACCTGTGTACAATGCTTATATCAGCATATTGAAGTTGTATCATTGTACTGACATCCTTTTCTACTGTGCCTTGTAAATGTGCAGCATCAGGCTTAGTGACATATGCAAAGGAGGAGATTATCGAGGTAGATGAAGAAAACATGAAGTTAACTTACCTCTTATTGGAAGGAGATCTCAAGAAACAGTTTGAACTATTCAAGCCCTCCTTAAGTCTTGAGCGGGTAGCGCTGCAGGAGTGCAAAGATCTTAATGAGGCCATAGAAGCACAATCAAAGTGCATTGCGACATGGGTCCTTCAGTACAAAGTACAAGAAGGTGTGCCCTCTCCCAATATTGAACTACTTAACGAGGGAGCAAAACTATTCTTCAAGTTGCTTGAGTCTTTAGTCAATACCATTAAAGAACCCACTCCACAAGTCATGAACAAGACAACGTCTCCTATCGACCTTTCCGCCTAGCTTGTCGCCAGTAATGCACTACTAGTGCCTTCTACTAATTTTGTATCATACCAGAAGTTTCTTTCTAAACGTATATGTGATCCATTTCCCCTAATATAAGAGAAACTACAAGTAAGTTCTCGAATCAAGTGCTTTGTTTATGTCCTAACCCAACTATCACCCACAATTAATAACAGTTTCATGAAAACCTTTCTTCATGAAAAGGCCTCTTTTGCTTCCTTGAACAATTACACATGAAATATAATAAAACCGCCAAATATTCATAATATTAACAGAAAAACAGTTTATTGGGGCGTATTTTCTGGATTTTCTTTTTTTAGAGTTGATGCATTCAATTAAGATGTCGTGTGAAGAAAACTCCCCAAGGCCATGATATGGTTTTCAAGCGCAAGAATTAAAGAGATTGTAAGTTTTAGGTGTGCGAAAATACAAATTCAGATGTACAACTATAGACGCAATGGTGCTCGACATAACTATATACGCAATGGTGCTCGAAATAAGTATAGACGCAATGGTGCTCCACATGATTTCTATCAGTATCTTCTTCAACTGTATGTATTCGTCATGCTAAAGCATACCATATCCATTGTATATCCTTTCTAGATCGTTGAGATGATATATATATATATATATATATATATATATATATATATATATATATATATATATATATATATATATATATATATATATATATATATATATATATATATATATATATTATATATATATATATATATATATGTGTGTGTGTGTGTGTGTGTGTGTGTGTGTTTTCGTGAATGTATGTATGTACGAATGGAAGTATGTAAACATACATACATACATACAAACAGACATGCATACATATCTATACACAGAGATAGAGAGAGACCTTCTCGTAACCGTTTGCTATCATGAGTTGATGATCCGGAATATGGACAAGGGGTCTACATTACCAAATACAATCGACAGCTTCGAAAGCTACGTAGAAATTGAAAGAACACATGCGAACTTCTAAAAAACTCTAAATTGTCTAAACGTTGATTACAATGAAGAGTAAAACTTTTATTGGATGTTTGGACCCATGGAAAGTAGATTACTTGGAAATCGTGTATTAATACAGTGAAGCGACATTGTACCATCGTTCATGGTGCCGTTCTTTTGTTCTTTCATCCATTCCTCCTTTCTTCCATTTTTTAGCTTTTATCAATAGCAAAAGTACTCTTTACTAGTAAATTAAAACCAAAATTAAGCTTTTATGCATGAAAAAAGTACGCTTTAGTAGTAAATTCAGGATACATTAAGTCCTACTAGAATTTCCAAACGTGATCTCCTACTTGTCAAAGATACCTTCATGTTAGTAAATCCGAACTTCCTAACTGTGATGATAAATAAGAAGACTCTCATTTGCTTCATAGTACGTTTCACGATAACAGAATATGGCTACACTTTATTAGATATGACATGGAAAACATAAAGTCAAACTTTCAACTTCATTTGGTAATTAAGTATTTGAATGAAGCAAAATGGCCTCAGCACGGTAAAAAACATAAAGCCTCTGTACTGCGTATTTTGTTTGATATTATGGATTTAGAATCTCGAACATGAGATATTCATCAACCCCCCAAAAAAAATGTAGTGCATTTACTTATATATGGGCATTTACCTGTACGCGATAAAAATTTTCTCCTTTGTTTTTGTCCTTTGCTTCTTCTTGGCATCTGCGAACAATCGTGTAAACTAAAAGTACTGCACCTTTGCATTTATACAATAGATTTAGTTCAGTGAAAGCAACTGCGTCTATCCCCGTAGATGACTTTATCTTTTATTTTTCGATATTTATTGATCTTGTACAAATCTCCACATGGCTTTTGGATAAGCTT
This sequence comes from Ceratopteris richardii, assembly GCA_020310875.1. NCBI lineage: Eukaryota > Viridiplantae > Streptophyta > Polypodiopsida > Polypodiales > Pteridaceae > Ceratopteris > Ceratopteris richardii. The sequence goes on along the minus strand of CM035421.1, from coordinate 69,293,922 downwards.
GGACTAAAATGTAACCACTATAAAAGTCTTACCACATGGCTTTTGGATAAGCTTGGAGAACCTTGGACTAAAATGCAACCATTTTATGCGTCGTGCCTTTTCTTACCACCAACTGTCTCCGTAGATTGAAAACTATAAAATTCTTATATGAATTCAGCACTACAAGAGAATGAGGCCAGAGCGAAGCTCCTTCAAGAAAAAAAAGAAAAACGGGAAGCCTCGCTCCTTCTATAGAGCTGCGCATAAACACGACTTAAAAAAAGGAGAGGACTTCGCATACGTGTTGCCTAACATCTTTTATGCAACTCTTTTTAAAAGCATCATCACCTAGCGATGTTTTTTGAGATCCTTCCAAATTGCATGTGATGTAAAAACATTGCATAAGCCAAAGCATCATCACCTAGCGATGTTTTTTGAGATCCTTCCAAATTGCATGTGATGTAAAAACATTGCATAAGCCACACTCAGGTAGTATAAATGAAAATCAGTTTCTCTAGGCACCTTTTTGCGAGGGGCACGTTGTATATCCTTTCTACATCGTTGAGATGATAATATAAATAAAAACAATTTTTAAGCTTCTATGCATGACAAAAGTACGCTTTAGTAGTACATTCAGAATAGATTGAGTCCTACTGGAATTTGCAAAAGTGATCTCCTACTTGTCAAAGATAACCTCATGTTAATAAATCAGAACGTCCTAAATGTAATGATAAATAAGAAGGCTCTCATTTGCCTCATAATAACTTTCATGATAAAAGAATATGGCTACACGTTATATCATATAATAAGGAAAATAATAATTCAAATTTTCAACTACATTTGATAATTAAGTAATTGAATTAACCAAAATGGCCTCAGCATATTTTGTTTGATAATATGGATTCAGAATCTCGAACACGAGATATTCATCAACCCAAAAACCAAAAAAATGTAATGACACTTAGCAAATGATATATGGACATTGGCCTGTACGCGATAAAAACATTCTCCTTTCTTTTAGTCCTTTGCTTCTTCCTTGCATCTGCGAACAATCGTGTAAACTAAAAGTACTGCACCTTTGCATGTATACAATAACTTTAGTCATTGAAAGTAACCGATTCTATCCCCGTAGACATACAGACATGCATATAGCAAACACGCATACATATACGTAATCATACATCATGCACACACAACAACAATAAAATACACATGCATAAATACACATGTGCACACATACATACATGCAAACATGCATGCATACACACACATGCATTTATCTTATATGCATGCACATACATTCATGCACATCACAGACACATGCATACACACATTCAACACACACAGAGATACGTATCACACACAATCATACAAACACATGCATACATGCATGCATAAACACACATGCATATGTCACAAACACATTCGTATAAATATATATTCATTACACACACATGCATATACACACATGTAAACATAGATATGTATTCATGCATGCATACATACTCAATTGCATGCATGCATACACATACACATGCATACATACATGCATACACACATGCACACACACATACACACATTTATATATCACATGCATACACATGACAGACAAATCTATACATACATGCATGCATACACACATATATCACACACACAGATACACATACCCATATAGACAACAGACACATGCATGCATAGACACGCATGCAAACACACACATATGCACATATATACAGATACACACATGCATACATACACAAAAGCATACATACACAAAAGCATACATACACAAATTCATACATACATATAGGCATGCATACATACACACATGCATGCATACACACACATGCATCTATCCCATACACATCTAAATATATACATATACATCACACACACATGGATACACATGTGCATACTCACACATGTACATACACACATACATGTCACACATAGATGCATACATACACATGCATACATGCATGCATACACACACATTCACATACATACATACATACATACATACACATCACACATGCACATGCATACACGCACATGCAGACATACACATCCATTCACATATGCATACACACATCACCCATGCATACACATACATACACATGTACACATGCATGAATCCACACACATGCATGAATCCACACACATGCATGAATCACACAGATTCATATACATGCATAAATACACATGCAAGCAAACACAAGCATTCACACATACATGCATACATAAATAAGGATTCAAACATACATACATACTCCCATGAATACAAGCATGTGTACACACATACACATATGCAGATACATACATACACATCACACACATGCATGCATACATGCACACACATACATACACCACACACACATGCATACGTATACACATTCATATATGCATGCACACACATGCATAGATATGTCACATGTACATACACATGCATACATACACATCACACACACATACACATACTCAAACATGGGTTCATGCATACACACATATAGACTATACATATACTTACCAAGTGACCATAGGAAGACTCGTTTCTTAACCAATTTGTTGCATGATGAGATCCTTCTGCTACAAAGATGAATCTCATCCCTATCTAATGCTTCTATATATAGCTACTCTAATTAATGAGGATCCCAAATCCAACTAGACTTCATAGGTGCATGTGCAATCTTTAGTACCTTCCACTAGAATCCAATGGTGGTAGGTGTACTTTCCACTTGAGTTAAGTCTCTTTAAACTCAATTTAGCTCACATTAACTCAAGTTCAAAGGGTGTAGAGCTCTCTGGGCAAAGCGCTTTTGCAATGTTCCCCATGGTGGTTGTATCCAAGTCATCTTTCTTCCCAACTTGAGAATTAAGAACTAGGCTAAATGGATTACGTTTTTTAGCGAGCACATGAAGCTATGTTTAAGTCTAGTATGGACATCGGTGACCATTCACACGAGACTTCTCTATTGTTCTCTCTCTTATATAGATTGCCAAGATGGAACTCCTGTCCTTAAAGCTGGAACGTGCAACATGAAAGACAAAACAAAAGAAACCAATGATGACAGAAAGGTACGTACAGAGCAAAACGTGAAGCTTGGGGTAGGTGAAGAGCATCGCCACCCTTGTGCATTGATCCTTTAGTCATGTCGAGTCAATTTCCAAGCTCTGACGGTCCATACAACAAAAGTCTAATATTTTTTCTCATGAAAGTGATATCGTAGTATACTCTCCCCGCAACTCAATGTTCATTCCAATAGATTAGGACACATGAACCAAACACTACGGATGAACCTGGTCGCATTGTACAGCGTAGCGACTTTGAGTATTACGACGGATAGGCTTTTGTAATTCAATGAGTGCGTTGTTGCGTTTTTCTATGGAATCCCATGACAGGATAAGCTTTATGGAAGATTTAGTCTATGAAAACTTTGAGAGCCTATGATGGCACTCCTAAGGATCCCTCCATAATAAGTTTTCTCCTCTGATTTCACGAGAATTGGAGACTTCAGAAATATTTCACATTTGAACACGCCCATATTTTTTATTTCATTCCATGAATCCGGCTAGAAATGAGAGTGATTGTTAGATACACAAGCCATAGATGTACTCAAGATATAGGTTCAATCGTGACCCAAAAAAGTCAGAGGATCAATGGACTGGCTTCCTATACGTCATGTGGTCAACATGCATGGATAATCTGCATAACAAAATCCATGTAACATTGGCGTCAGAGCAAAGATTACAATTCGATTGGAATTTGATCTTCCTTTAAGCTTACAAGGAAGAGACAACGAAACATGTTGGTATCTCTTCATGGGTTGCAAGATTGTGAAACGTTTTACGAATTGTGAGCAACCAATGCGGTTCAAATGGAAGCAATATGAGCTAAGAAATCGTCCATCTACTCAAATATTCTTCAAGAATTTATCGTTGAGGACATTGATTTTAAAAGGCGAGAAAATGTATGATTGACAAGACATAGAAAACGTAAAAGACGTCAAGATATTGGTTGAATCATAACACAAGAATTTACAACCAGTTTTCAGATCCTGGTTAGCCTAATTGTAGGAGAGCCCTTATCTCATGTGTTCATGCACAAAAAACAACCATATACTATTATTCGCTCAGCCAGTGGATGAAAAGACCGTTAACGTTTTTCATATCGCTATGACTTAGTTAGTCTATAGTGCATCTCTATCCACAATTTTAAAAGGTGAGGATACACCACTAAGAAAGAGGATAGTTTGAACTCCAACAATGATGATAACCAGGATAGTGAAAGAAAGATCATTGGATCCACAATTCATAAAACACGAGATGCTCCTAAGGAAGATCTCACAAAGGCAAACAACCAGCCGAAACTCTATTGAAAAGCCTCCTTAAGAGTGAAATCTTATGTTACAACCCATCAACCTTAAATATAAAAGATGATAAGAGAAATAAGAAAAAGAGGGACACGGCCCCTTCCCGTAAATAGTTTAACATCCGTTAATGATTATTGTGTCCTTCAATGTTAGGGGGTTTCGAAACCCCTCAAGAGTGATCATTATTGGCTAATGGATCCAAGATAAAAGACTAAACCCAAACTTCATTGATCTTGAAGAGATCAAAATTGATAGAGAGGACCTTCAAAAGAGAGTGAAATGTATTTCTTTGTCTCATGCTTAGTTCTCCACCATGCACCCTAGGGGAAATGGTGGCTCAGCTATCGGTATTAATAGTAGTTGCTATGCTAGGCTCATGGATACCTAGGTGGATCAGAACCATTGATGGATTGGTACTTCCTTTGGGAACCCTCTATATTTCACCATTGTGTTCATATATGCTCCCAATATCGATTCAACATGAATTTCCAACTTGGCAATCTCTAGACTTTCTTCCTTTTAACGTCATTCTATGTGGGGACTTTAATATGGTGAAGGCTCTTTCTAATAGATGGGGGAATAGGGGCAGGGTGATTGATTGTCATGAGAAGGATGTCTCGAACCAAGTGAAGCTCCACCTCGATTTGGCAAAGATCAAAGATCAAGCTAGTTTCTCTTGGTCAAGCCTCCAATCTTGAGTTGAGTTGTGGAAAGCTACACTTGAGAAGAGCTATATTGCATAGAATACTATTAATAAGTGGGGGCTTCCTTCCCTCTTCCAATGTGTGGACCTTGTCATCTCTAATCACTATTCAATCGTGCATACCTTCAAGGCAATCATCAATCCAAGGAAAGTTATTTAGCTTCATGAAAATCCAACTACCTTTTCGTTCCCTTTGATCTAGTAGGAGATTACCACTACCTAGAATTTGGCCTTTGCTACCCACTCCTCATCGGCCACATGTTGGAGGACTTTGATCACGAAGATACAAAAAACCTTGGTTAGGACTCAAAAGAATCTTCAAAACATTTTTCAAGTTAGAAGGTAAAATCTAATATTAAAATATTTAAACTTTTCCCCTCTCTCTTTAGAATGAAACAAAAGCCTTTTCAAGAGGACCACAGCCCCACCATACCTTTTTTCATTTTCAACAAAGGAGACCTTTTCTTTATGGATATATCATATATGTTTGGGCACCAAATGAAAAAGTATCATGATTGAAAGTCATGTTTCGGTGAACACGACCCATTGCACATATTCTGAGTGCAGAAAATCATATTTTTGTAATAAAGCTCCAAACCAAGAAATATGTAAAACCTAGCCAATATCACACCCTCCTAATTCAAGGGTCTTTAAGAACATTCTAAACATCTCTTACTTCACCATAAATGTAAACAATCTAGAAGATTCATCTCAAAATATAATCCCCAAATATCTCCCCAAAAGAGTTGGGTGCCCTCCAAGAGTAAGAGGAGTTGTATGCAAGTAAATGTTGTGGATCTAGTGGGCACTCCAAAGCTAATAGAAGTAGTAAAGCCTACGTCCCTACATTGAGAGAGCTATGCAAGCTTTTAACGTGTAAGTCCCAATATCTTTGTAAAATTTTGATTTAAATTGAGCTCAATTTTTCCAATTCTTCATATCTCTATTACCCCTACCTTTCCTTATTCCATCTACTACACCATCTCTTCTTCTCTCATTTCCTACATCTTCCATCTTCCCTCTCTTCTTCCCATCATCCCAAACCCATTGAGGATTGTGGAACTACTTGACCCCTCTTGTCAATAAAAATCTCACTCTTGCAATTTTTTATTGTTTTATGTCTTGGTGCTAAGAGGGCAACAAAGATCACCCCTACCTTAAGAAATCCTTTGTGTTGATTTTGTTCAATTGTACTAAGAGTGTCGTGAGGATCAACTGCACCCTAAGAGTGGAAGTATATTTGTGTGACAAGGCAGTGTGGAACACCCCTACCTTGGTAGCACTATCTATGTTTCTTATGTAAATGATTTTGTAGTAGCTTGGTATCCTTAACCCTCAATTCCATTCTCTATTTATGAGTTGAACATTGAGGAAGCATTCGAGGCCATTTCCTTAATGCCCCTCTCATAATGTGGTGCCCCCACTAAGGAAAATCTCTATGAATGATCAAAACTACAACCATATTCAGAAAAATCTTCCAATGCGAACTAGCCGGCCATATCAACCAAGGACTTTCATCCGTGTCAATGTCTTTGATAGCCAAAAAATACACTTCCTACAATGGATTGCTCAATACTTTGGAGTAGAGCGATTATTAGAAATCCTTGCTTCAGAGGAGCTACTTATTCTTCCACTCTTGGAATCACAATGACCTTTGATGTTTGCATCTTCATCTTATTTTCAGGACGCTTATCATTTGAAAGGAAGCATGGCTGCAATTTTCCCTCAATTTCATGGGTAGCCAAAGGACAATCCAATGGAGTTCTTGGAAAGTATCCAGATGGCTTATCTCATATGAGGAAGAGACCAAGAGGATTTAAAGCTTAGAGGGTTTTCATTAGTTCTCATGGAAGAAGCAAGGATATGGTTTGCAAGCTTATTTCAAGAAAGAGAGAAGCTTAGGAGAAAATGAATTGGCATCATAGTTTGTAAGAACGTATAGTTTTATTGTTGGAGTTTTTCCTTCACTAAAAAAAGGGTGGAGTGTCAATCTCATACTCCCTTTGATGAAACACTAGGAATAGCCAAGTTAAAATGTAGAAAATAGAAGTTTCAACACACATGCTATACATATGAAAAGGAGAAATTCAATCATACAGACGTTCTATCTCAAGAAGGTATACAAAAACTCTACTAAGAGAGAGGAAGACTAACAACAATGTTGGAACATCAAGCTTACACTATGCTTGAGGTGGATTTGATCTACATCAAAGCCTATCGCGTCGAAAGAATGATCCATTGGAGAGTTCTTTTTTTTATGCTCATTTAATGTATTTTTTGAGAGCTTTTTGATGGTTCATTTACCGTTGTAAAACCCTTGAGCTTTACACATGTAAAGGTAGAAAGATAAATCCCAAATCCCACGAATTTGTGGTGGCTGAAGTTGCATTCAATCAAGCAATCAATCACCTAAAAGTAGATCAAACTAGATCTTCACTTTTCCTAGATTGTAGGATTGTGAGTTGATTCCCTCCAACAACCATTCCCACCTTCATTTGAATTCAAACTTCACTTGTAGAAGTCGTGGAACACTCCTAGAGTCTATACAAAGACTTGAAATTACTTGTACATTACATGGAAGCAGTATACATACACTGGTGATCATCAGTGTCTTGCTCCTTCAAATCTCTGCATCATCTTCTTCGCCAATAGTAATCTTGCAGAGGCTGCTGCTCTCTCTCCACAGCTGCAAATTGAGTGCAAGATGGCTCATTGGAAAGAGCTCAGAATTGAGTGCAAGATGGCTCATTCTGACCATAATTGTCTAGTTTATGCCTATAAATTTGCATAGCATTTGGTTCAGTAGATTGGGAGAAATTTGAGTTTTTCGGTCTCGAGGTCAATCTCTGTGTATTCCTGAAAAATAGGAAGTACCACCGGTGAATGTCTCATTCATTCCTATAGCATATTTTGATTATTCCTTATACTCTTGTGCATTTTATACACTAAACCCTATGTTTATCACTCCCATAAAAGGATTTTTTCTAATTGTAATCACGCTGATCGCTATGGGCATTTGAAGTCCATTGTCTCTTCCATAGATAGTAAGTTTTTGAGCTAGTCGACCCGTGAACCTATCTGTTTTGTACCGACTCATTCTCCTTGATGCTCCAAAGTACATAGTTTGTCTCTTTGCACTTATCGCATGCTTATAAGGTCTATTTGAGTCTCCATAAGCTCAAGGGCTGGTCTTGTGCCGGTTGGATAGACCAAACTTTGTCACTTCGGAACACATTTTTCTACCTTCTACAAGCTTCTCCAAGTTCAATCACTGGTATCAGAGCTAGATCAAGATGGGTGATGGCTTTCCCTCAATGATGAAGAAGCTTGATCGACACAACCACACGGATTGGCAAATCAGGATGGAGGCCTATTTGCAAGGTAGACATCTTTATGGAATTGTAGCAGGTGATGAAGCTATGCTTATTCCAAGATCCAAAGGAGGACCTACACAAGAGGAGATAGATAAGCTCACACTTTGGTGTGCAAGGGATGCTCAAGCAAGGTCGTACATACTAAAATCTATCTCTGACTTTCTATTACCACATATTAGAGGATGCAAGACATCTCAAGGGACTTGGGATGCCCTCGAGACTTTCTTCTCTGCTAATACCCAAGCTCTTTGGAACGAGTTCAACCAAATGAAGAAGACACCTAAACAAGCCATCACAGATTTTGTTACTAAGGTCAAGGAGGTTGCGAATCAGTTAGCATCCATTGGAGAGGTGATTTAAGAAGAGTTCATCATAAGGCAAATTCTCAATGGTATTCGTAGTGATAAGCAATGGAAATCCTTCACGACGGCTTTTGATCTCATCATGGATGTGCAAACTCTAGACTTTAACATCTTTCTTGGACAACTCTTCAATCAAGAAGCCAACAATAGCATAAAGGAAGGTAACTCTTATCATGGTAATTCAACTAGTTCTCTAGATGTAGATAAGAAGGATAAGCAGAAAGGGAAGAAGAAGGAAGAAGATGAAGAAGAGACTTCCCAAGCCAACTTCGCAAGCAAGAGCAAGTGGAAAGAGAAGAAGAAACCACCAAAGCAAGACAAAGCCAAAGGTCAGAATGTTCAACCTTGTGCCGTATGCGATAAGACCAACCACACCACTCAGAATTGTTGGTTCAATGGGAAGGCCTAGAACGGAAGTGGAAGAGGTGGATATGGTAGCAATAGAGGCAGAGGTGGACACAACTTCAACAATAACAATAGAGGCTCTAATAGAAGGGACTACAACAATTATTCATAAGATCAAGCACATGAAGAATCATTGCTTCTCATGAATCTAAGCCACAAAGAAGGCAAAGAAGATGATCATTTGTTCTACATAGATTCATGATGTTCAAATCATGTTGTAGGAAACATTGCTCTTCTATCTGATTTGGAAAGTCCACAGCATGGACATGAAGTGCAAACAGGGGATGACACAAAGCACAATGTGGAGAAGCTTGGTAATGTCAAAGCTTCGAATGGCAGGACAAACATTCTAAGTAAGGTTCTCTATGTACCCACTATCACTAAAAACCTAATAAGTGTAGGCCAAATAGTTGAAAAAGGCTTGCAAAGTTAGGTTCACCCAACATGGAGCTTTTGTGGAAGATCCATGTCAAGGATTCAAAAAGATAGTCCGAGGTGAGAAGCATAGTAGGCTCTTTACTTTTGAAGTAGGAGAAACCAAGAACACGGCTCTATTCAACTTTGGGTCTCAAACCCTAAGTGAGCTTGAAGTGTGGCATAAGAGACTTGCTCATGTGAATGAAAGAACCTTCAAGGATATATGAAGGGATCAAAGTGTTGTAGGACTTCCCAACATAGCAAATCAACACATGATCAATAGGTGTGATGCATGTCAGATTGGGAAAGCACAAAGACAACCATTCAACCACAAAGGCTACATCCACAACAACTTATTGGACTTAGTACATACAGATGTATGGGGACCAAGTCAAGAACCTTCATTGGCAGGATCAAGGTATTATGTCTCATTTCTTGACAACCATAGTAGATGCACTGTTCTATACTTTATCAAGAGTAACAATGAAGTGTGTGATTGCTTCAAGAAGTATCTTGCACATGTGGAGAATCATACAGGTAGATCACTAAAGAAGCTCACATCTGATGGAGGGGGAGAATACTTCTCCAAAGAGTTTGATGAGTTCTTGCAGGGCAAAGGTATCAAAGGGGAAGTGACTACTAGGTACTCTCCTCAACTAAATGGAATTGCAGAGAGGAGAAACAAGACATTGGTTGGATCAGCCCGAACAATGCTTGAAGAGAAGAAGTTGCCACATTATCTATGGGCAGAAGCTATTTCAACTACTCTGTACCATTATCTATGGGCAGAAGCTTAGTCAGTTCATGCACTCACTGAGAAAACCATGGATGCAGTTAAGAGAGTACTTAAGTATCTCAAAGGTACAATCAACGAAGGTATATTCTATCCTTATTCTTCAGATTTGGATACTAAAATCTATTCAGATGCAAATTGGGTAGGAGCTAAGGATGATAGAAAAAGTACATCTGGTTACTTAGCATTTGCAAGTTCGAAGCTAGTGTCATGGAGTTCCAGTAAGCAACCAACAGTTGTTGTATCCTCAAATGAAGCAGATTACAGAGCCTTGACCATAGCAACTCAAGAGGCAATATGGGTAAAAGCATTGTATACAGATTTGGGACTTGTGAGTTCCAAACCTCACATATTTGGAGATAATGTAAGTTCCATGCATCTAGTGGCAAATCCTATTTTCCATGCGAGAACCAAGCACATAGAATTCCATTACCACTTCATCAGGGAGAAGCTCATGGCAAAGGGGATTGACATTTCTTTTGTTCCAATTGAAAAGCAAGTAGCAGATATGATGACGAAGGCACTTGATGGAATAAAGCTTTGTAGATTCAAAGCTATGGCAGGTATTCAACCTATCAGAGAATGAAGACTCAAGCATACTTTAGCTTGAGGGGGAGCTGTTGGAACATCAAGCTTACACTATGCTTGAGGTGGATTTGATCTACATCAAAGGCTATGGCGTCAAAAGAATATCCATTGGAGAGTTCTTTTTCTTATGCTCATTTATTGTATTTTCTGAGAGATTTTTGATGCTTCATTTACCATTGTAAAAGCCTTGATCTTTACACATGTAAAGGTAAAAAGATAAAGTGCAAATCCCACCAATTTGTGGTGGTTGAAGTTGCATTCAATCAAGTAATCAATCACCTAAAAGTAGATCAAACTAGACCTTCACTTTTTCTAGAGTATAGGAAAGTGAATTGATTCCCTCCAACAACCATTCCCACCTTCATTTGAATTCAAACTTCACTTGTAGAAGTCATGGAACACTCCTAGAGTCTATATAAAGACTTGAAATCACTTTTACATTACATGGAAGCAATATACATACACTTGTGACCATCATTGTCTTGCTCCTTCAATTCTCTACATCATCTTCTTCGCCAATAGTAATCGTGCAGAGGCTGTTGCTCTCTCTCCAGAGCTCCAAACTGAGTGCAAGATAGCTCATTGAAAAGGTATTAGTGTCAAATTTATGCATATAAGGTTCATATCATTTGGTGCACTAGATTGGGAGAAGTCTGATTTGTTTTGTCTCGGGGTCAATCTCTACGTATTCATGAAAAATAGGAAGTACCATCGGTGAATGTCGCATTCATTCCTATAGCATATTTTGCTTATTCCTTATACTCTTGTGCATTCTATACACTAAACCCTATGTTTATCACTCCCATAAAAGGTTTTTTTCTAATTGTAATCACGCTGGTCGCTATGGGCATTTGAAGTTAACTGTCTCTTCCATAGATAGTAAATTTTTGAGCTAGTCGACCCGTGAACCTATCTGTTTTGTATCGACTCATTGTGCTTGATGCTCCAAAGTACATTGTGTGTTTCTTTGCACTTATCACATGCTTATAAGGTCTTTTTGAGTCTCCATAAGCTGAAGGGCTGGTGTTGTGCCGGTTGGCTAGACCAAACTTTGTCACTTCGAAACACATTTTTCTACCTTCTACAGGCTTCTCCAAGTTCTTTGAAACAAGACCTATTGCAGAGGTTCACACAATAGTTAGAGCAATTGACATTGAGATTAGTTATGATCTAGCAAAATAGACCACAAAGGAACAAAATTGGGGACAGTTATGATAACCACAAGAATGCATATGCTAGAACTGCAACGAACATTGTCACGGGGTTCTTATGAAGGAGGGAGAAAGAATATAGATTGAGATATTAGTTTAAGAACACTTGATATGTAGTTTTGACGATGAAGTGAGAGAAATAAGTTCCTTATTTCTTAGTTCCTATTGATTGGATTCACTAAGCATATTCTCGAGTATATGATCACAATCATTACGAAGGAACAAATGTACATTAAGGCCTTCTAATGTCTGGGTTCAAGGCACAAACTTCCTCATGTTATGTTATGTTGGATTGTATGCTTTGAAATTCATAATGTAAATGAGATTTTAGTGTTGTTCATCAAGACACAATTAGGGACCAAACATCAAGAAGAGTGAATGATTGAACAATCTAGCTTTAGTGCTTCAAAAGTACCAATTATGAACGTTCATGATAGTTGCAAAGATTACAGTTTAAAATATCATAGGAGCTTAGTTCCTTTATAATCTTGATTTTAAACACATCATAAATGTTGTTCACTTCTCAATGCAAGGTCGTCTCAATATTCAAATCTTGTTATTCAGATCATTTATTGAAGTAATCGGAACTTTAAATCTTTGTTGTATTTTTAATATCAAAAGAACTTCACAAAAGAAACGTGTTTTTCATAAGATTAGTATACTGTATATGAGCAAGCTGCTCATGCATGGCATGCAAGGATTGCCGATTACTTAACCACCATTGGGTTTTCTATGTGTGATGTAGATCATTCACTATATGCAAGGAAGGGTGATGATGGCATCACAATTGTGGATATTTATGTTGATGATTTGATTGTAGCTGGTCATAATGAAGAAAGCATCAAAGAGGTAAAGCAACTTCTTATGTAGGAATTTGACATGCAAGATCTTGGTGTGCTTTGCTATTTCTTGAGCATTGAGTTTATACATACATAAACAGGTATATAGATGTCACAAAGGCAATATGCCTTGAATATGCTACAAAAGTATGGTATGGCTTATTGTAAGCCAATTTCTATGCTAGTAGATCATAATTGGAAGTTGGATACTACATCAGTTGAAGCATTGGAAAATGCTACTATGTATAGGAAAAGTATGGGAAGTTTGATATATCTCACTATTACAAGGCTTGATCTAAGCTACACTGTTGGAGTTGAAAGTCAATTTATGTAGGTTCCCAGGAAGCCACATTTACATGCTTTGAGGTGCACTCTACGTTATGTGAGTGCTACTTTGGATTATGCATTGTTTTATGAAGCAGGTGTAGATTTGCAGGCTCATGGATACATCGATGCAGATTGGGATGGTAGCATTCCAGATTGAAGATCTACTAGTGTCTTTCTATTCTCACTTGGAAGTGCAGCTATTATATGGAGCACCCACCTTCATTTCCAAGAATGGCACACACTCCTCAAACCAAAGTTTTGTCTTACATTCCTCGATTTCTCTAAAAGAAGATAATACCTCTTTCCCAAATAAAAAGCTTTTCCCCTTTCAGAGGCGGCCTTCCCACTATATGCACCTCCCATGTCGTCCTCTTAGGAATGGAATTCCTCTCAGAACATGCCAAACTACCGCTAGCTTTTGTTGGTAAAAAAAAAAACCCAATTGCTCAAATTCGATGTGTGTTAGCATTTGATTTCCATAGTCTGTAGTGTTCAAAACTCCTTCTTTGAGCAGCAGCTATTCATTGTGCATGATTGAAGTCCTCAAGATAGATCGATGCAAATCCTTTTCATCATCTGTGCCTTCTGCTTCACACAGCACATCACACCTTGGTCCTCCTTGCAATATGTGTTCCCCATGAATATGCATCTTGATAAATTAAAACGTTGCTCTTTCCCTTTTCGAGAGAATAATAGCAGCTAATATATCTTGTATGGTTGCCATCCATCACTAATTTTTGGGTTGAAGCTCCATTCTCTGGCCTTCTGCGACGGCCGTCTCCCTCCCGAATTTCCCTCCCCTAGAGTCCTCCCTTCCAATTTCGCTCGAGATAGTTCCCTATATAGAACATCGTCCACGTGGATGCCTCCAAGCCAACATTCTTGGCCCCTTAAGATTACATAAAAGCACACGTCCATATACTATCAAATCTGCTGGACCAGATGCTATTGCTTCGTTTCCCTTTTCTCTGTTGTAATTTCTAGCTCCTAAAAAAATGCACCCTTGAATGCATTTCTTGCCGACTGCAATGAATATGATGTCTGTACATGCTTCCTTTATCTTCTTAACCCTTGGCTCTAAATAGCGTGCATATAGCATGTTGTATTTGCTCAAAGCATTTTCCAAATACACTGGCAATTCTTAAATTCGCTTACATCCAAATGAGAACTGAAAGGAGACAAGGGAATTCCCACTCGTTCGGATCCAATTTCCTTCGCAATACCTTCTACTATTTCCATTGTTAACCTGCATCTACTCTCCATGGAGCCACCATATAGATCAAAACAATCAAAATCTTCACGACAACATTTAGACATTTTACCTTCTTTCAGATGCACATAAGTCTATATCTTTGCCCTTCACGATGTCCTATGATGAGAGAAGCGTTGTTTCTTCTAATTAATTGGAATACAATCCCAAAGAGATGGAGATATAGAGAGACTTGCGAAATAATATGTCGAGAACCATCTCACGAAAATGAGACCATCTGTCCTTGATTTATGGAGGAGTGCATTCAATGATTTCATGTCTTCTGTTTGACTTGTTTCACGTAGTTTTTTTTTAATGTAAAGGAAGTTCGGCAATAGCCTACTCTCCCGGACTTGAATTAAATAAAGAAAAGTACAAGAGAAGGGGACACAAAGCAGGGGAAGCTTTTACAGAGCTTAGATGACATTACAAAGAAGGTTAATTACCCTCTCATCACCCTCATGTGGGGCCCACTTGGATTTAAGCTTGTTATCGATCAAAAGGAGTACTTGATGATGCCTAAAGGGGGGGGATTTTTTACAGTTGACAATCCTTTTGCCAAGGAGGAACAGCGATTTCTCAATTGACCACTCCTTGGGGGAGTCACCGAAGTTGAAAGCACATCTTTCCCGCCAGATTTTCCATAGAACCTCCCCTCTGATGGCGTTCTAGAGAGTCGCGGAGCAGCCGATCGCTTCTCCCAGCAGGGCTTGCTGCCAACTGAGACGTTTTTGAAGTCTAATTCTCTTTCCAACCACCTGCCAGAGTCTGTTGGAGTTGGGACAGGTAAAGAAGATGTGTGAAACATCTTCGATAGACCGGTGGCAGCGTTTGCACCAGGGAGGGATCCCACAAATTTTGCTAGCCTTAAGGTTGGTCCAGATTCCGTGATGAAGAATTTGCCATAAGAGGACAAACTTTTTGATTTCTATGAGGGGGTGCCAGATAGCCATGAACTTCATGTCCCACCGAAGCCGCGTCCATGACAGGCACCACTTTTTGTTGAGGTTAACCTGATAGTCGATCATTTCTTTGATGTTCGGGATTTTTGATAGACTATTCCCATTGTGCCATTTGAGACCAAGCGAACTCGGCATGTCGTGTCCCATGAGAAGGCGAACTTTGTGTCGGTCCCAGGCGAGAAATCTGCTTTGCAAAGTGTTCCATTCTTCATGCGAAATGTTGATGCTAGGGTCAATATCCTCAAAGTTGATCCAGCGGTTGGTGTCTTGTTTCCAGAGATGTTTCCATTTTTTGAAGCCTTTGTTCCATAGCTTCTTGGCGTTTTGAATGTTCCAAGATTCCACACTCCGGATGCCATGGATCGGAAACCAGATAGAGTCGTTTTGTCTGATACCGGCAGC